>PVJA010022015.1:0-34797 GCA_004027025.1 Myocastor coypus
GGGAGGGAGGGAGAGAGAGAGAGAGAGAGAGAGAGAGGAGAAAAGCATGAAAAATGGGTGGATGGGTGAACAAGTAAGTGAGTAGAAGAAGTATTTTTAGTGACCACTCCAGGCAGAAGGTCACACTTGGGTTTTGTTTGTTCTTTTTTGTTTGAATGTCACATTTGTTCATGGACCACAGACCTCTGCTCTGCTCTGCTCCAAATACAGATGAGAGGGCTTCTGGACTGTGCCCCTCCTTTATCCCAAGAAGTCCTCCC
This sequence comes from Myocastor coypus, assembly GCA_004027025.1. Lineage (NCBI taxonomy): Eukaryota > Metazoa > Chordata > Mammalia > Rodentia > Myocastoridae > Myocastor > Myocastor coypus. The sequence goes on from PVJA010022015.1 coordinate 261, forward strand.
GCCTTCAGAATGGGTGGGGAACAGCTCTACCTGATCCAAAGCAATACCGAAAATATGACACCTTTATTTCTGTGCAGTATGTTCCACCACACTTTTTCAAATTACAAATATGCAGTCCTCACACAAAATGGTCAGCAAAGTTACTCATTCTTTAAAATTTCTCATTGTATTTCTTCATTTAGATGACTTATTAGATGATACAATGTGCTATTTTGAAACCTATAAACATTATATAATGATTCGATCCCTGTCACGTCTAACATTTATCACTTCTTTGTAGAGAAACGTTCAAAATCTTCTAATTATTTCTAGTTACCCAAATAGCTGCTTGCTAACTAGACGCTCTCTGCTGCACAAAACTTAGAGCAGGAAGTGTGACCGAGGCTGCCAAAGTTGCTGCGTCTGCTTGACACACAGACCTGGGAGGACAAGGGGCCTCGCCTTGGCTCCAAGGGCTCATTCCACGCGCTTGGGAGCTCCATCAGAAGAGAAAGCTGCAAAGACCTCATCACAGACAGGCGCCATGAAAGACAGAACAGGGCTCCAGCACTTGGGAGGCTAAGGCAAGAGGATTGGTGCGAGTTCGAGACCAGCCTGGGCTACAAAAGTGAGCTCAAGGCCAGCCTCAACTGCATAGCGAGACCCTGTCTCAAAAAGACAAAAAAAAAAAGAAAGACAGAACAGGGCAAAGCTGATTCAGCTTGACTCTGGCTGCAGGTACGCAGGGTCCTCCTGAGGCAAAGGGCATGCACAAGGACTGCAGTATGGACAGCAGGACAGCCAGGGGGCCCAGGGCGAGAGCCCCAGGTGAAACTACAGAGCAGCAGGAGTGGGCACGGCACAGGCCATGTCAACCAGCAGACCCTGGTACGGGCCACCTCCATGTGTAAGGGAGGCCCCGGGAAGGCTTTGAGCAGAGCAATAACCACATTCACCTCTTCAGAGCTGCTACAGTAGGGGCCAGGAGGAGGCAGGCAGACTGGAGAAAGGGTTTCAATAGGACAACACCACAGCTCCACCTCAGCAGAGAAGGCCAAGATGGGCACAAGACCTTGGTTTCAAGCCCCTCTCAGTATCCTCCACGTGCAGGGACCAGGGCTGCTCAGACTGGGGGTTCTTGGAGCACAGTCTGCTCATGAGTAGCCTCACCTTCTTACCACTGCTAGACACACACACCCAACCCCAGGTCTGCCTCAGCTATGAGAGTCTCCAGTTAATTCCTCCTGAAGGCCCAGGCAGTGTCCTGCTGTCACAGACACATCCCAGAGAACAGGCCTTCTGGCCCTGGCTTCTGCAGAGAACCAGCAGAGACCCGACCCACCCCATCCCACCCCTGGCCACATGACTCTCAGCAAGAGCAGCCCAGATGGAGGAGACCATGCTCAGAAAGTCATGCTGCTCAGGCTCCGCTGCCATGGCAACCACCACAGGCCAGACCTGGCGGTCTTCTCAGCTCCCCAAGGAGGCCTCCCAGGATAGCACGGCAGGCAGCTCCAACAGACATGGCTCCCTGATAGATGGCCCTGACATGCTGGGAAAGACAGCAACCACTGTCACCAAGACCTTCCATGCACAAATGCCAGGGACAGGGTGATCATCCTTCTAGCCCTTCCCAGCTGTGGGCTGTCACCAGGTACATTTGGGCTCCATGGGGGGCTGTGAACCCCAAGTGTAGCCCTACCTGCCCAGCCTCTCAGCTCCATCTTTCTCACACACCACCTAGCTGCTCTGGTCTTTGCAGCCCCTCACTCTGCTTGAAGCAGCCCCCACACTTCTGCACTATATGAGTGGCCCTGGGGCTACCCTCCAGTCTCTAAGGAGATGCTGTCTTCCAGGAAGCCCGCCTGATTGCCCTGGGATGGGCTAAGGCCTGACAGACATCCCTGGAGTGTCCACACATGCCCTCTGAGAGGCCCAAGGCACCATCTGGTAAGGGCCAGGTAACACCCACAGTCCCCTTCCTAGGGCCTATGCAGTGCACTGTTGCTCTGCCTCAGCCATCACTCCCGCCCCATTCTGCTAGATGTTCTACATTTTATTTTATTTATTTTATTTTTTTTCTTGTTTCAGAACTTGCGTTTGTTTGTTTATTTATTTTTATGGCTGGCTCAGCCTGCCCTGAGGGCAGGGCTGGCACAGCATGTGGTGCCGGGGATTGAACCGCAGTCCCTGAAGCCACCTAAGCTTTCCTAAGCAGGTGCTTTAGACCACTGAGCCATCCTGCCAGGCTCCTGTTCTACATTTTAGAATAAGCCGCATAGTCACCTCCAAAGCTCTCACTTATTTAGACTCAACTGTAGGCCATGGTGAGATGTCACGACATCAATGGAACCCTAGGCCCCTTCTGAGACAAGTATCACTAGGGTGTCACCAAGGGCTTCATGGGTAGGGACAAAGGCTCCAAATGGGAAGAAGTTGTCTGAGGCTACACAGCGAGCCAGGGGCATTCACAAATCAGGGTCAGCGTCCATGCACTTCTCACGTGGGGCCAGTGGTTGTTACCCAGGCAACCGAGAAGGTCATTACAGAGGACAGAGGGGGACACTGGGCCGGACCTGCACACTAGAACGCAGGTAAGATGCTGTGAACCAGGGGGTAGTTTCCACCCACTATTTCTCTGTATGTGCAGTGTTTTTCCACAGATTCCACTGACTATACAATCTGGCGTCCTATTTTCTTCACTTAACATTTCCTAATGTTCTTAAAAACTTCATTTTTCAAAAGTATGATAATGTGTCGGTTCCAGAAGAGGAGAGCACAGATATGGCAGGAGACCTGCACTAGGCCACTTGCCCTGGTGCCGACAGCTACGCGCACGCAGCAAGGGACTTAACAGCCTGATTCGGCACGGCAGGAGGGAGGAAATTGCCTGTGTCTGGGAAATGCATTACCTCAATCTCACAAATGGTTTCTGAAAATCATTAGGCCACAGAAATGCCATTCTGCAGGCCCAGCTTTCACCGCTTCCCCCGCCCTGCACCACACAAACCCATGTCACTACGTCAGGTGGCACAGAATACTCAAGCACAGGGTGGGAGCAGGCTAAGCCTGTCAGATCTGACTAAGCACCCCAAACCTCTTCAGGGTGGTCCCTGCCCCCTGACCAGCTTAGCTCTGAAAGAGCTGCAGACAGCAAAGAGCAAGCCTGCCCCTGGGGTCCACACACCCATGCCAGTGGGACAACACACAGCTGGGGCCAACATGCTGGAAACGCTCTTTCCAGGCTCCAGCTTGCTGCCCAAAACAAAAACCTAAGAGTCCATTTATGGCTCTCGTTCAATTCTGAGCCACAACCCCTGAGTCTGATCCAGCAGCCCCACCATTCCCCAGAGCCCAGGCTCACCTCATTCCTTTGGGTTAAATGTGAATTACTCCCCAACAAACCGCATTTGGAACACATTAGACAGCCCCCCAAATCTAAGAGTGTTGAATTAGTGTAATTACATTACCTCAATGGGCACATAGTTATTTTTCATGTAAAAGTTTAACAAGAGTCCAGAGGATGAGAATTATGTAATGAGATAACAGCTCTCCAGCACCCAAGTCAATCATTTCTGTGGCCACACAACCTGTAATTGACAGAGGCGGCTTGGCTGGGAGCCTCAGAGGCAGCAGCGCTTCCGCCTGTGCCCAGGCTGCAGGCAGCGTGCTGTCACACAGTGGCCACCAGCTACTAGCTAAAAGCCAGCTGCACCCTCAGCAACTCCTGTCCCAGCAAGGGCCTGGCCTCAGCGTGCTCTGAGCAACTTTCCCACTCACAGCTTTCAGATATGACCTGCAACTTCCATTTAAAAAAAAAAAAAGAGAGAGAGAGAGAGCAAACTGTACGAATGCCAGCTAATTCCTAAGTTGCTGGTTTTGAAATGAACTGCTCCTGGTCCTGTGCTGTCTATCAGCTGTCGTTTATTCACTGTAACTGATTCTAATCATTGATGCTCATGAGGCACTTGTCACGGCTCTGTCATTTATGAACAGCACTCAGGACCCCAGGATAAGGCACTCGCCAAGACATGGCTTTTCCTCCGCTCTGATAGGTCACAGACAGTTGCTGCTGAGCAAGGGCTCCACTAGCCACGGCCTCACAATGGCTACAGCTAATTCCAAGCTTCACCGGCCAACCTGAAACCCCTAAGGTTTCATGCAGGCCACCTGTATCATCAGAGGGGACAGGGCAGAAGTGGAACTGCAAGCTGCTGAACATGAGGCACTCCAACCCATGGCTGTAGAAACTGGCTCCCTGGGGGCAGCCATGCTCAGGTTAGGACAAGCAAAGCACCCTATGGCTGCCCCCCACATGGGTTCTGTGCCAACGTTGCCCTAGTGAGGCAAGCAGGGGGTCCTGCAGCTTCTTACTAATCCCAAGAAGAGAAGCCCAGGACCCCAGGGTCCTCCACTTGACTTCCCATTTAAATTTTCAGGCGGGCCAGTGGTGCCTGAGTTTCTACAGTCCACTCCTTCTGACGTCTTTTGGAAGTCCCAACCACACAGCAGAGACCTGCAGAGCTGAGCCTCTGGGACCAAGTCTCATTAGCACCTTGAAGGGTTCCATATCATTTCTCTTCCAGCAAATATGTAAATCTGACATCCAAAGCAACATAAATTGCTTTATTCTGTGGCTTATTTGCATGACTTTTAATGACAAACAATAATGAAGTGTAACAGGATCCTCTCATCTTAAATGCATTAGTCTTTGCCACAGAGAAATGCATTCACAGTGCCCCAAGTTCTACAGGAGAACTCAGGGGGCAGAACCTGAGATTGCTGGGGGCCAAGAGGAGTGCTCAAGACCCCTTTCTCATAAATCTATCCACCCATGTGGCCTGGACACATGACTGAGTCTCAGTTTCTCCACTCCCAGGCAGAATACAGGGCTAATCTCACCCTCTCAAGGCTATAGGGGCACTATAAGTGCCTTCAAGCCACAAAGGACAAGGTGACCCAAAGACATAGGTGACCACTGGCTCTTTCCCATCCTGCACTGCCTGCTGCAGAGTTGGTATATGGCACACTGAGGAAGACAGCTATGCTGCCACTTCCTTTACACCTGACCCACTGGATGAGGCACCAGTGTCGGGGGGTGCACTGGATACCCCTCGTCAGTCCCAGGGCTTCAGTACTGACACCAGAGCTCCAGCCCCAGGACAACGCAGTCAGCAACAGATTGCGGCAGACCCAGGGATCGTAGCACTTCACCTGCCAGGTGAGGTGGAGCCATGCAAACAGGGTAGCACCTGCATAGAGATGCCTGCGAAGGCAGCGGTCCTGCATGCATGTTCGGGCAGCAGTGGCACCTGGCACCACATGTTCCAAGACTGCCATCCTACAGCTCCCAGCACCCTCAGCATCTCCAAGCCTCTTGAAAGTAGAAACCACCACTTTAAAGAAGCAATAATCTGGGCCAGGGAGATAGCTCTGTGGCACAAGTGCCTGCCTGGCAAGTGCAAGGTCATGAGTTTGAACCCTAGTGCCACCAAAAAAAAGAAGAAGCAATAATCGGCCACCAGGCCACCAGCATCATGAAGCCCTTCCAGCCCCACTTTCCTTTTGCTTTAACAGGCTCAAACTACAGCCATTCATTAGGCATAGTGACCCACATCTGTAATCCCAGCACTCAGGAGGCTGAGGCAGGAGGATCACTGTGAGTTTGAAGCCATCGTGGGCTACATACATAACAAGGCCAACCTGTAGTACAGAGCCAGATCTTTGCTAAAACAGACAAACAAACAAAAAATATAGCCAGTCACAGCTACATGCTTCCTGGCCACTCTTCTACAGGCAGGTCCACTCTCCTGGACACACTCTGTAGAGTACTGAGGTCACCACCGATGATCGTTGTACCATGGATTGGACCGCGAATGCCAAGCCCCACTCGCCCTTGGGCTGAATGAAAGTCCCTGGCTCTGTGGATTCAGCTCCCAGAGCCCTGAAACCCTGAAGTGGAAGACAAAGAAGGCAATCCAGCCCTCCAGGGTGCTGGCAGGATACACCGAGGACATCCACCTAGCCCGGCACCTGAGCCAAGCACCAGCAGGTAGTGCCACTCACACACCACACAGCCAACAGATATTCCTTGTGCCTTCCCAGCACACGCATTGCACATCAGCCCAGAGCACTCCCAATTAATGAGAGAACAAATTAAACTGTCATTACTTTGGTTTAATTCTGTAATTAAACAACTTCAAGAGGTGACAGGCTCTAAATAATGCATGCTTTTGTCAGAGAAATGTTGAATTCCAGGCAAAGGGGAAGAAAAATAAAGGGAGGAAATGCTTTGGGAAAAGGAGAGAAAAGAGAGGTGGAAGCAATGATATTTATTCCCAAAGATCAGAGGGAACAATCAAGTGACAGCTAAAGGACTCAATTTGGTTTTGAATTAAGGCTTCAGCTATCAGGGAAAACAGGAGAAGATCGGCCCACCCCCTCCCCACATCTGCCATAACAGAAGCAGAGTCTGGAGTAATTCAGGCGCTGCCTTCTCCAGTTGATGAGGCAAAGCGCAGCAGTCATTCTGACATTGGCTTGCATGTGGCTCTCCTTTTTATGTCAGCTGGGGTGGGGGGACGTAGAAAGGAAAAGCATATAAATTTTTAAAATGCATGTCCCCAATCCGGTGGATCACGCAACTGCCACAGGTTACAACCCTAAGAGGTTGTCACGTGCAGCAGAAGATAGTGCTGGCTGGGCAGATTCAAACCCAGCCCCTGGACGTCCCGCCCATGGGAAGCATCCGAGGAGCCATCTAGGCCCAACCTGAGCCAGGCAACTCTGAGCACGTGGTAACAGAAAGGCTGACCAACGTAGCAGCCAGCCACCAGCTCCAAATTAAATAACTGAGGGAGATGTTTTCTCCTCGTCAGGTATTTATGTTTTCATGAATTTCATGCACGGTGTAATTGTTGTGTCCTAATTCTCTGAATCACATAAAGAAATAGCTTTCAGACATAGCCTGTGTTTATGCCTCTGTTAGCTGGAGAACCCAAAGAAGTTATTAAATATAAATTTGTCCCCCCCTACAATATCGCTAAATTCCAAGAACAGCTTGGAGGTTTCTCTGAAAAGGTTGGCAGTGTGCTTAGTACACAGAGGAGCAGCTGCTTTACAAACTGCATCCTTTTATTAAATTACTGCCCCTGCAACATCCTGCCAGCCTTGGGACAGAAAAGGAAGGAAAAGAAATTAAGCTGATGGGAAGGACTCCAGAGCAACAGGTCTGAGAGTGGGTGTCGGGCTCACTGCACACCCACTGTGGGGCGCAACCAAGGCAAGCTGGTTTGGCTTGAGGGGTGCAGCATGGTAAATTTTCCTAACACAGACCCGCTGTCCCAGGCCAAAAGCCTATTTATCCCTACTGCTAAGTGAGAGACAATTCCTTATCTTTTCTCTGCCAGCCAGGGAGCCCCCAAGTGCTTCTGCCATCCACTTAGCACTCTTAAGATGCCCTGGCCTAACACAGGCAATTTCTAAACACTGGCTTAGTGACCAGGTAAATGTCTGCACCCCCAGCAGAAAACGGGCCACAGAAGATGTGCCAGGAGCGCCCTCCCCATTGCACACTATCATGGTGTTGGGAAGCCACACACCAATCATCAGGAGCCCCCCTCAGACTACCAGGTCACCCTGTAATGGCACAGTGACACAGGTGAGATTATGACTGTCTTGCACCCCAGAAGCAAGGACCAATAGCTGCACAAGGGGCACAATAGGGGCACAAGTGGCAGCCCAGGAAGCAAGTAGGCCAATTCTCCCCTGCCGAGTCACGGCCCACCCACAAGGCTGAGCTAAGTTTTCTGCTCAGCTGGAGGCTGTTCCTGGCCTCAACTCGGGGAACTCCAGCAACAAAACCCCAAGCCCCTCCTGCACTGCCAACCTGTTCCCTGGCAGGATGGAGGCCCCATTGCTGCCCGCAAAGTACAACCTGATCATCCCATATACATATACCCTGCCCCCTCTGCAGGATAGGGTCCCATACTGCACCTAAGAGTGGACAAGGTAGGGTGGCTCAGAGGGGACTGAAGGGGTGCCTCTCCTGTGTCCACTGCGACAGGTGCCTCAGTGTTCCGGAAACCTCAGCCAGGAAGCAGTCTTGTCTCTCTGGCTTGGTTTCCAGACCAAATCAGCCAGGGCTCTGTCTGCCTTGCTTGATTAAAGTGATGAACAGGAAGTAAACACAAGGCTGTTTATTGGCGCCAAACCGAATCCTTGCTCAAAATGCCAAGGACCGGGTACTTTGACACAAATTCAGCAGCAGCATCTTTAATCATTTCAGGGTTAATAAAAAATGTCAATTACATTTGTCATCATCACTATCCTGGGGGAACAATCCCAGCGCAGACAATCTCTGGCCAAATGAGTCTAGTCTGCTTGCCGCACATCCCTCCAGCTGGCCTGCTGACAAATTAATCGAGTTGGTTCCCTCCTCCTGGCCTGTCCCTTGGTAAATAATCAGAAGTAATATGGATCTCTCAAACAATCCTGATCGGCACACTGCTGCCCTAATGCTCCCTAAACAAGAAACAGGAATAACCAGGAACAGAGACTGCAAAACCCAGCATAAGGCAACAGTGGCCACAAAGGGCAGGAGGAAGCCTGACTTCATGCTCAGCACACTCCCACCCCACCACTGGGGAGCCACAGAGGTCCCCCTCTACAGCTTTATCCCACTATCCTGCAAGGAGCGCAGAGGCCAGATGTGCTTGTGCCTCCATAGGACTCAGAATCAGGTGTCTGGCGCCACCTGCTGCCTGTGGCCGCAGGGCTCCCTAAGCTTGGTGCCGGCTGCACTGAGGGGAGCTGTTTCACAACCAAGGATTTCCTGTGCCTCTAAATCGGCAAGTGTAAATGCATGGAGAGGAAAACACCTCTGCCACACCAACCACACAGAGGGGCATGCTGTCAGGTTTCACGCTCTCCACGCCAGGAGACGTCATCCGCCCCAAGGATGCCTCCAATGCCTCTGACCTCCATTGCAAAGCGACTGGGTTCCTGTCAGAACTTTCCCACAAGGAATCCCTTCCTGAGCTCTGGCCTGGGACACCCAGGAAAGCCTCCTCCTCACCCTCAGCTCTACAAGCCCATCACCCCAGTACACTTCAAAAACAGGTGGCATCTATGCTACAACATCTGGAAGTGTTCAAAGCCACTTTTGTTTTCCAAGAAAATGTGCCCAGAGAATCCACAACCATTTGCAGGATTGGTTTCAGAGCCACAGCAAAGGGTTAAGCCTAACACAGCTCAGACCACTGTTAATTCCTCCAGCTCAATGTCACATAAGAAGTGTCCGCCCCCACACCAATACTGGCTCACTCAAGCTGCCTGTGACTGTCCTTCCAGAGTTCTCCCTCTAGTGAGACATCCAGATGACATTTTCTGACAGCCCCACAGTCATTAGGTTTGCAAGTTCATTGCCAGGAGACAGGCACCAGCTCTTATTGTGACGGCTTCTCTCCATTTGGCCAATCTTATCACCTTCATAAACACTAATGGTTCCTGAAGACCTGCTGAGGGGTGCTTGGGCAGCCCAACTTCACAACACCACATGAAATGCCAAGGGATGAGTCACCATCCCCACTGACAATCAGCTCGGTGACGCACAGGCATCCAGGGAGCTGAGGTGGGCGCTTAGGCTGCTTGATGGCTGGCAAGAGACAGCAAGGGCAGGGGCCCCCACTTCCAAGCGCCCACTACAGGCCAACACCCTACAGTGCCTGACACGTCACTGACCACCCTAACAATGCCCCCATGGCAGCACTGTGCCACCTGCTGTTAACTACCAAGGGCAAACTGAGGGTCAGCGAGGACAGATGTCACTTGCCCAGCAAGTGTGCCCAAGACACATGCTCCTACTGATCTTTGCCACTGCCTACAAGCTGGGGCCCCAGCAACCAGGTCAGGCCACATTCACACCAGCACTCAGTCAGCTGGTGCTAGAGCATGTTCAGGAGCTCCTGCGGGTAATGGAGCTTTGGCACTGGACTGTTCTGAGTTCAAATCCCAGCTCTGCCTTTTACCTCTGTGAAACCCTGAGTGCACTGCTGCAGCTCTCTGGACCCTGCTCTGCTAGATATAAAGTGCAATGAACTCTTCCAGGCCAGCTGAAAAGAATAAGATCAAATGAAATCACAGGCAAAGCCACTCAATCTGACCCTTCTTAATCAACTGGTAACAATCAGATCAAGAGCAGAGAGCCCAAGAAGCAGGCATCACTCTACACCCACCCCTGCACTTGCCAGCTGCATGACCAGGCCAGGCAAAACCTAGAAGGGCTTCCCTGGCAGGCTCCACAGCCAGGGCATGGGGTAGCACAAGGGTTAAGGAGCCAGTATCTGGCATGGAGTGGGCGTTCAATAAAAGCCCATTCAATTCAATTTAACTTAATTAAAAAACCTTACTCATGGTCGCAAGAGTGGCAGGAGCACAGAGGGCTAAACTCCAAGCTGGAATCCATTGGAAGCCCATAAATTCTACATCCTGCCAATGAATGCATTTTCTTATTAGGCGACAATATTATAAACCTCTTCTGGATTCCTGGCAATGTTTAAGAGTCATATCTTCATCAGGCTGAAAGCTGTTGTCAAATCACAAAGAACTCGAAGGGGCTCGAAAAACAACTGATGAAAAGGAGTAACTGAAACCAAGTTTACCGAACAAATCAAATTATTTCACTGCTGTGCCTGTCTTTGCAAAGCTTCTCCAAATTACGCTTCATTATGAGACTCGGAAATTAGACACCAGTAACAAAATGAGAACACCAGGACACATAAATATTTACATAATCGTCAGAATAATACTCGTCTCCTGTGCAAATGGACCACTACTTTGTTTATTCTTATTAACTCAAGTTTAGAAATAGGACAATCATGGGAAACAGGCCCCTGAGGATTTCTTTGCTCAGCTGAACCCATTCCTTTTCTTCTTGTGAAAAAACAGTGATGTGGCAGGAATGGACAGGAAGAAAGAGCCATGGGGAGGAAGGTGCCCCCGGGCCCTGCAAGCACAGCCAGGGACCCCAAGTGGACGTGGGGAGGGTCGAGTGGGGCAGCACCAACACAGGCATGGAGAGGCTCTCCATGGGCACTGGGTGTGGTCACCCCAAGCCCCTAGAGCACTCTGGGAAGGCTGATGGTAGGGAACCCGAGGCTGCCAGAAGTCAGAGGCCACACAGCTGGGAGGGCCATGCCAGGCCCAGCCCCACACTGGGCATCTTCTCCGGTGCTGAGATACACAGCTGCCCCAAGGCTCAGCCCTCAGCAGGTCTCTCTGGAACCTGTTCCCGGACAAGTGAGCAACAGGAGTGACCCAAGACCAGTCCCTGCTCAGGGCCTCCCTGCCTCTGCTGTCCCATCCTCTCTAGTCTGGGACACATCCCACAGGCACCTGTACCCTAGCCCCTGAGGCTGCAGCCCCCACCAACCCAAGGGCCACGGCCCAACCCAGTGCCAAAAGCTCTTCCGTGCAGCACCAGGCAAGACTCTAACTGTTGTGCCACAGCTTCCACAACAAAAAGGCAGGACAGATGGCTCAGCATATGGTATGGCACGGGGACAGCAATTGAAAGCAGGGCTGTCCCAGGGCACAGAGGCCCCCGGGAGCCTGTGCTTTCGCTTCTGAGGACACGCACCCTCCTCAGCTGGAGAGGCTCAGAGTAAGAGAGGCTGGGGCTTTCTCTCCTGCTCACTGGATGCCCAGCCAGATTGCTGGGTGGCAAACAACCCCCAGACGAATCCAATGATCCGGTACTGGGAAGCCAAGCCACACTAATGCCTGGCTTTCGCCTGGCCTCTGCGCCATCAGGTCTCACACCCAAGAGAACCAACACCTGACTCAGAAGCAGCTGGCTGGCATGAGGGAAGCCCAGGCCACCGTCCACTCAGTCGGCACACTTCCACGTGGCGGCACACTCAGGGAACACAGGACAACAAAAGGATCTGGCAGCAAATCCTCAGAGACACCATTAAGGTGCCGTTAAAACACCATTAAGCCGGGTGTGGTGGCGCACGCCTGTAATCCCAGCACTCGGGAGGCTGAGGCAGGAGGATTGGTGCGAGTTCGAGACCAGCCTGGGCTACAAAAGTGAGCTCAGGACCAGCCTCAACTGCATAGCCAGACCCTGTTTCAAAAAAGACAAAAAAAAAAAAAAAAACACCATTAAAACATGTGAATTCAATGTAAAACTATTTTGTTGCAAATTATACTGCTGTAAAATAAACAAAGGAAATGAATTCCAAAAAAGCACACATGTAACATTAAAGCAGTCTGAGCCCCTTTCTCAAGTATCAGCGAACTCAGGGGAGCACAGTACAAAGTCGAACCCAGGCTTGGCAGTGGCTGTGACATCCACAGCTCGGACGTTCTCGAGGTGTGTGCTGCGGAGACGGGGCGGGGGAGGGGGGGGCCTAAGACGAGAGCTGGGCGTGAAGCTCACAGTAGAGCGCTTCCCCCGGGGTGTGTGAGACCTGCTTTCTACCCCTAGTGCGGCAGCAAGGCACAGAGAAAAGGCGAGTGGGAGAGAAGGCAGAATGCGCTGCAGGGCCAGGATGGGGCGCCCCCTGCTGGCCTCCCGCCCATGCCGCGCAACTGCGGGCCTCTCCCCTGGGCGTGGAGGACGGCCTCCAGCCCGTTCCCCAATGGCGCCTGCAGTCCCTCCAAGCCCACAAGGAAAACACACACCCATACTAGGTAGTCCCTCACCCCGCCCCGCAAGTCACTGGACCTCACGTCTCCCTCCCACATGTTCCCTGAACCCACTCTTCCCCGAGAAGCCTGCGTGACCCTCTGCCACAGGGCTCGCTATCCACACAGCATCCTCCTATGGAGCCCCACAGGCCGGGCTCCTCCATCCTGAGACAGCCAGGGGCGCACTCTTGCCTGGCCTCCATACACTATGATCATAGATCACTACTAGAGAACTGTGTTGTGCGTCTATGATGCAAGCCAGCGTCGGGGTCGGCTGGCACAGTACGCCCTCTGTTAATAGGTACGCATGCGCAAGAACCACAGAGGCAGCCACAGCAAAGTAGCTACCCTAAGGCCCGCCTGCACATGTCCCAGACTGGTGCAAGCCTGCTCCTGGCCTCTCGGGCACGTAATGCACCCCAACAGCAGGCACCAAACAGCCGGACACCAAACTCTAGGACCTAGCCCCCGCCTGCACAACTCAGGGCCACACTGGGCCTCAGTTTCCCTCTGCAAGCACACCACAGCTCCTCTAAAGTCAGGTGAAGACAGGAGACCCAGTGCGACCTGAGCCACTATCGACAGTCACAGATGCACAACACCAGCCTCCTGCCCTCCATGACAGCCCAAATCTGGTACCATGGGCAACCGCACCATAAGAAAAGACCTGGGAGCACTGGGCCAGGCATGGCCTGATTGGCCATATTGTTAAGTGAAGAAAAGCAAAGGGCAGATGACAATCCATTCTACAATGTTCTACTTTTTACAAAGAAGTACAAGGAAATAAGAACCTACTGATTTGAGGAAAAAGCAAAGGCTAATGAGCCCGGCTACCTACTGCGCAGGTGCAGGGAGAACACAGCGAATAGGAGGGGGCAATGACACCTCTCTGAATACAACTTTTTGTTTGGACCTGGCTTTTGGAAGAATTAGTGGTTGACGTGGAAGGAAACACAAGAGGGAGGAGGGAAGGGGGTCGAGATGAGCTCACGCTGGGGAAGTCCTAAAATAGAATACAGAGAAACAAATGAGCCAAATTGCATTTTAGAAAATAACACAACCACAATGAAGGGGTAAAGGGGAAAAAAAAAGAAAAAAGCTCACTCAAGAAACACCTAAAATTGGGACTACTTGCCCTCAGGCTACTGCCATAAGGGATGCCAGCCAGCTTGGGGCTCTAATTAGCAGATGCATCTCCTCAGAGGATGCAACTCAGAAACGTTTTGATATTCAGACACTGAGCACAGCTGTGAACACACCATGAAAACAGGAGCCAGTTCTCACACTGCCTACACAGAAATGGCCAGGGGAGAGAGACCCTGTGGGCCTGGAACTCCCATGACTAGGTGAACATGCGGAAATTCATAGGCAGACCCAAGCGCACCTGAGTGTGTGTATCACAGCAAACATGCAGTATGGCCTGGGTCTGCTCACTGAGAAGCAACGAAGCCCTAGCAGCAAAAGCTCAGCTGACACCCGAACTCCAGCCTCCTAATGTCTTGTCTCCACTGAAAGGGTCCAGAGATCCTTGCAGAACTAGGACAGGAAGGGACAATTGCGTTTGGGGTGTTCTGCTGCACCAGAAGGGAAGGAAGCATGCAGGAACTAATGAAGATGTTACAGTTTATGTCTAGTTGTCCCCCAAAAGCCTTATGCAATCATAGAGCATGGCTTCTATAGATTGAGACTTGATTCCTGATCCCTGGGATTGTGTTTTAGTACTGATGGGATTATCGGTCTGAGTAAGGCTGAGACTATGGGTGTGGTCTAGGGCAGATATCCTAGGACAGAGAGCCTGAATGTAATATAAAGAGCGACAGAGAGACAGATTCAAGCTGTTGCTGTTGCTCTGCTGCCGTGCTTGGTTGGCTACCTCTGTCAACATTTTTGCTGCTGTTCCGTCACCATGAACTAGATGCTCTCTGTCCTGCTCCACTCAGCCTTGGGCCAGCTGAATATGGACTGAAACCTCCAGGAACTGTGAGCTAATAAACCTTTCCTTCCTTCATTTTGAGTATTTGTCCCAGCAATGAGTAAAAAGTAACTAAGACAGAATTTGGTACCAGAGAAGTAGGATCGTTGCTGTGACTATACCTGACAATGTGGAGTACAAGCTTTTGGGAATAGCTTATGGGAAGAGATAGGAAAGGTTCAGAGATGTCAGCTAAAAACAAAGCACTAGAACGGCTTCAGCTGTTCAGCTTGGGCAATTCTGGTCAGAGCTTAGACCAGAAGACTGACAGAAGGCCTGCCTGTAAAGACCAGGCTAAGGAGGTTTCTGCTGGAAAAAAGGACAGCATTGGTCATTGGACTCCAGATGATTTGTACTATGGATTGGCTGAAAGTCTTTCAGAATTTTGCTTGTGCCCAGAGACTTTGCCTAACACTGAGATTAAGCATGGTGGACTGATTAATCTTTCAAAAGACGTTTGAAAGCAGCCATCTATTGGGGCCACACTCCAGACATGGGCAAGACTTGCTGCTGGACTCAGAGAACACGAATCCACATGGACACATGATGGATAAATACATAGATTAATGGGGACAGGAAAAACGTCACCACTTCACACCAGCATCAATGGGCTGAAGCGGAGAAGCAGCCCCAGTGGAGAAAATCAGGGGAACGACAGACTGCTGGCGCAGCCTCCGAGGACCCCTCGCAGGATACTTTCTTATTGCAAAGGGAAAAATAATAACTAGGCTGGAGAGACCCAGCAGGTGCTACCTTCACCATGCAACAAAGCCAACACTGCCAGCAGTAAAGCTCGCCTGCAGCATGCTCCCCACAAGATGGAGGAGGGCATGCAGCGTCTCTTGTGACTCCCCTGCCAAAAAATGCACCATAGGTGAAACTCTCTATCACTGCTTTTTCTGTTTTAATTCTAATTTGTATTCTCTTTAAAAAAAAATTTTTTTAAACACACACAGGATCCAATCACAAGGAAACATCATGCAGACCAAACTGATGCCAAGTTCACAAAATAGCTGGTACTTTTACATACATGGATGTCAAAGGCAGAAAGAACTGTCCAAACTAAAAAGATTCAACCACAGGTGTAATGTGATGTGAATTCTCTTCTGCTGGAAGTGACATTCTTGGAACTACTGAGAAACCACCCAAGGTGTATGGCATAGGTTATAGAATAGTATTTCCAGGTTTAAAATTGCATTGCAATTAAAGGAGAGAAATTTATATATATATTGAGACAGGGTCTCACTATGCAGTTCAGGCTACCCTTGAGCTCACTTTGCAGCCCAGGATGGTCTCGAACTCCAACAATCCTCCTGCTTCAGCCTGCGGAGGGCTAGGATTATAGTATGTACCAACATGGCCAGTGAAAATTTCTTTACGAGAAGTACACAGATGTATTTGTAAAGAACTATCAGTCTTAAGCGGTCTGGGATAAAAAACATGGGGTCTAAAATGATGTTGACACAACTCGAGAACATACTCATAAGTGAATAAGCCAAACACAAATGTGTAAACATTGTTTTATCTCCCTAGTGTGAGAAACTGAAAAAGTAACTGATATGGAGGGAAAAGAAACTTCAAAAGGAAAGAGAAATTGAGTTGGGAAAATGGAGAAGAAAAAAAAAAAAAATATATATATATATATGATACTTTTGATGCTTCTTATGGTTGTCCCCCCAAAGGCTCATGTAGTCATTGGGCAGGGGCTTCTATAGATTGAGACTTGACTCATGAGTCACTGGGATTATGTGTTTTAGTACTGATGGGATTATTGGTCTGAGTAGTGCTGGGACTATGAGTGTGGTCTAGGGCAGATATCCTAAGGCAGAGAGCCTGATAGGAATATAAAGATAGACAGAGAGACAGACTAGAGCTGTTGCTCTGCTGCTGTGTTTGGTTGGCTGCCTCTGTCAACATTTTGTTGCTGTTCGGCCTCCATGAACTGGATGCTCTCTGCCCTGCTCCACTCAGCCTTGGGCCAGCTGAATATGGACTGAAACCTCCAGTAACTGTGAGCTAATAAACCTTTCCTTCCTTCATTTTGAGTGTCGGGTATTTGTCCCAGCAACGATAGAAGAGTAACTAAGACAGTGCTTATACTAAAAACTTTTCTTAGTTCACTGAAAACAAAAGTTTGTACTAATATTGTTTGGACAATTAAATACTGTTATCTTGTACTCTAAACAACTAATTTAAAAATAACAATACACACTGTATTAACCATTGATGACCCTCTCATTATACTGTTTTGAAATTGTGTTCCTTGGGTTATTTTTTTCTTTTCTTTAAAATAATAAATAAAAATGATGTTAACATTTACAGTATGTGGCTAGCAGTATGACGTCTGGGAAGTCTTTGTATTATTTTTGTAACTTTTCTGTACCTCTGAAATAGGTCAATATTTCTTAAAAGAGGAAGGAAAAGAGATTTCTGTAGGAGTGTAAATTTGGTAGCGTTATTCATGAAGAGTCTTTCGCAGAGGCCACCCTTTTGAATGACTCAGGCGCTGTGACAGTAAGCTTTCTAAAAATAAGGTGAGGAGACGACCCTTCCCAGCGGGACAGTGACCACAGGCGGGTGTGCCTGCGCCCGCATGACTCTGTGGGAGGCTCTCCTTTCCTTTCTCTTTATTTTGTTTCATTTCTTACTTTGCATGTTGTTGCCAGTTCTGGCAACTTTCCAACCTCACCCAACCTCAGCACGAGAGACCGCAACACCTGAAACCCAGGTCTCTGCCTCAGCCACGGTCGTGATTCCCAACTTGCTGGTGCTGAAATTGGGAGGCAGGAACGTGGCGCAAGGGCAGCTGCAGAAATGCAGAGGAGAACAGTGCTCCGTTCCAAGAAGGAGCAGCTGGGTGGGCAGCGGCGCAAACCAGCATCCAGTTCCTGGCTAGGCAGCTCTTCAACCCTTGTGTTCTCACTGCTCCTCCTCAGAATTAACTCAGTTCTACAGATTTTTCCCAGTATACAAAGATGGAAACTTTTTTTTTTTAATTTCATTTTTTTTTCTTGTTTCAGAACCTTTGTTTATTCACTCATTTTTGTGGCCGGCTCAGCCCACCCAGAGGGCAGGGCTGGTACAGCATGTGGTACCGGGGATCAAACCGCAGTCTCTGAAGCCGCCCAAGCTTTCCCAAGCAGGTGCTTTAGACCACTGAGCCATCCTGCCGGCCCCAAAGATGGAAACTTTAATAAATAATCCTTTAACTGCCTTTATCAAATGTATATTACTTTTAATTTGTATTAAGCAAAACCGAACGAAAAAACCTATTTCTTTCAGTTAACTAGGGAATTGAAGTACCTTGCCAGGCAGTTATAGGATTTTAGAAAAGTCCTTTAGAAAATATAATTAAGTCTAAATGTCTTAAAGCCACTAGTCTTATGAAAAGTTATTTTATTAACTGAAGCTCTGAGGAGACAGGTACCCTAGCCAGTCTGTGTCAATACAAGTCAGGCATCAATTAGCCACACTAACAAAATCAGAACATACCTAGTAGTGAACCATGGAGAGAGACAGGCCACCAAGCTACACAGCAGTGGCGCTGACTGAGGTCAGTATGTGTGCTTACTGTGTCATTTCGCTGACGCACTCAGAAAAGCCTACTCAAGGCCAGCCATGCAGGACCCCAGCCAAGATGGAAGGGAGCTGGCCCGGTGTGAGGGCTGAGGCCACAAGGCACCTCACCACTCAAGACTTAGTGTGTAACACCACTCCCATGAGGGGTGCAGGTTGAAAGTAACCAGGTCAGGAAGCAAGGAGGAAAGCCCACCCTACCTGGGTGTCCTGAGCCTCTTCAGGGATGACTCTCGGCAGACACTACCTTCTGGCCACCTGAGCTTGGACTGCAGTTTCCACAGTGATACAAAAGCACTGCTGCTTTCTGTGCCACCCAAGTAGTTCAGATGTGGCAAACGGCAAAGGGGCACTCAGGCATTGTAGGCACATGATGCTGAGGACCTGGACAGACAGCAGACTCATGAAGACAGGCACGTAGCCTGAGCCATCTGAACTAAGTGGCTGTGTGTCCTCCTGCCCTCCAGGCCCTCACGCTAGCCCACAAGCCCTTCTTGTAGCTGCATGGGGTGGGAACACAGCCTAACAGGAGCCAGCAGCTGCAGCACCCCACAGGGGCATCAGAGGGAAGCAGGGGCCAGGGCCAGGCTGAGGTGGGACCACAGCGGGTGGACAGGTGCCCGGATGCACAGATGGAGGGGACACACCCACCATGCCCTCAGGAGAGCAGGGTCCAGCCAGGACCTGTTTGGCAGCCCCAGACCAAGACCTGAGCAACACAAGGCCCAGAAGTTTCCCAAAGCACCACCTGAGGCCCAGTGGAAAGTTCCAAGTGACAGCAGCTCACGCTGATTCACTAAGTGCAGGATCTGAAGCGGCTGACATGAAGCGGAGCTGACACGCTTGAGAAAACCATATTAGATGAGTCAGAGCGCCTCAGGAGAGGTGGTGACGCTGATGCGGAGACACAGCAGAGAGCCCGGGGAATATTGCTTTGTGAGAGGTGACAAGGAAGCCAAACCAATATCATGAAATTAATTCTTATGAGATTTTAAATATGAATGTGCAACTAAATTAAAGTTATACGCAAAGAATAAAAGCAAAAGTACAGGACTTTGAAAAGAAAATATCACAGTTTTAAAAAGGCATACATTGGTGACAGAAGCCCAAGGGCTCCTCACAGGGGTGTCTCTGGGCAGGACACCCAGGGGAATCTCCAGGAGGCAAGGCGGCCTGGGAACAAGACCCCCAGGGCTCTAACTATGAAGAGTACATGACAGGTGTTTCCTCCAAAGAGAAAACCAACCTTGCATTCGGAGAGGGGAAGCAGAGTGTGAAGATGGTTTCCATTTTACCCTCAGCGCCCAGAGGCATGGGTCCTCCTCCTGTCCTGATGATGGGCACTAATCAAAGTTAGTCTGGGTTTCCCCCAGAACAGAAGGGAACAGAAGCGTGCTGGGGGCTCTGAGCAAGAAGCCTCTGGTCCAGCTGAAGGAGCGCAGGAGGCAGACAGAGCCGCAAAGCCATTGGAGGCTCAGAGAATCCAGAACCCCTGGGTTCGCCCCACCTAGGGGAGGACGAGCTGAAAAGCCAGGGCCCTGCCTCCTTCTCCAGCCCCATGTCCCAACCAGCGCAGCAGGGGGTTGGTCTACATGCTCACTAGCCAGAAGCCTCTGCCAGAACTCTTGAAGAAGTTATTTCTCCCCAGGCCCCTTGAGCTGATCCCCAGGAACAGGGCAGGTTTCCCTCAGCGATAGAGGGTGTTGCCTGATGGTGCCTCTTCAACAGAGTGAAGGCTGGGCATGGTGGCCCACACCTGTAATCACAGCACTTGGGAGGCCAGGAGGATCACTGCAAGTTCCAGACCAGCCTGGACTACAAAACTGCATAGCCAGACCCTACGTTAAATCAAAAGAAAAGAAAAAGACAGAATAAAAAAGGGAAGTGACAATGGAGACCCCATGTGCCACCCCAATCCCAGCCACTGCTCGCTGCTGCTGAGAAGTCCCCTGCTGGACACAGGGAGCATGACCACCAGAAGTGCTCCCCCCACAAGCAACTATGAGGCACCCTCTGGCGCTGCCCCTGTGGCTGTGCACCAGCTGGCCAGGTCCTCTAGACCCTGGGGAGCAGCACTCATGCCAGGCAGTATTGCTGGGATGGGCAGGCCTGGTGCGCCCGGGTGCCCCATGCTTGTTGCAGTGCCCAGCCCTAGAAGGTTCTTGGTAAGTGAAGTCGAAGGCTCCTCCTCGCCTGTGGGCATAGGGACAGGCCTGGGCACTTGGAAGGCTCAAGAGACCACCATCTGGAACAACCACGGGGCTCAGGGCAGAGGTACAGCGCATGAGGAGAGCACTTGGTAGGCACTGGCCAGGTCCACACAGGGGGCTTCCAGCAGCTCTGTGCTGCTCCTGAGATGAAGCTTCCTCCAGGGAGCATGGAGCATGTATCCATAACTCCTTGTCGAGTAGATGCCCAATCCCATTTGGGCAAAATAGCCAATAACTCTTCCAAGTGAGAAGCCTATTCTCGGGTTTATTTCCCGAAGCACAGAAGAAGAAAAGCAAAGAAACCATAATTGCAGAAGCACGGCTGCCCACGGACATCTCCCAAGCACAGCCATTCCACTCCCTGTCCCGGATCCTCAATGACTTCCTGATAGATTCTCCCAGAAAGCTAAATTTGTACTTTTAACCACAAGATTAGCAGGCCAGAAAAAAAAAAAAAAAAAAATTTATCCCAAGCTCTGATTGATACGGAGGGAAACAAAGGACATAGCTATTAATTTTTTAAGCTGCCCCACGGGGAGCTGCAAGAGGGCACATGCAGGCACGCTGCACCAGGAATGATCTCACCGCTCACTGGGAGCTCGAGCACACCAGGTCTGGGTGGAGGCGTCTGAAAGGAGCCTCGGGGAGGTTGGAGTCCAGCCTTGCCCCACCTGAGCACCCCTCAAGTCCTGCCAGGGTCAGCCTCCCCCAGGGGAGGTCCTCATGCTGCACACTCCGGCCTGACCCAAAGGCACAATTACTTTAATTGTCTTCTCTCCTCACACACAGAACTATGATGAGAAGCCCACCAACTTCAGCTCAGGAGCACTGTTAAACTAACAAAGCCCCTTGAAATGAAGCCTGTCATTTTCCTTCAGCACAAAATGGTAACAGGGCCTTCAGTGACAGCCTGCCAAGCCTCCATCAGTGCGGCCTCACTCTGGCCAGTGCCACCTGATGGGTCTGTGCGTGGGAGAGCTGGGGCGCCAGAGACACACGCGGTGACGCACAGGCAGGCCTGAGATCTACCTGCCTCTGTAAAACGTTTTTAGTAATCAATGAGGAAGATGGGAGGCAGAGGCTTTGCAAACTGACTGGGGGCACACCTTGGTCTCCCCATTTCTGCTGTGCATGTTCGCCCCACAACTACAGCTGGAGGTCTGCCATGGGACAAGCCAACTCCCCTGGGGTCCTGGCAAGCTGGTTCTCAGTTGGAGGCTACAGCTACTGTGGCTGCAGCATCGCCAGCACCACTTCACCCCTGTATCCCACTAAGAGGAAACCAAGACACCAAGCCAGAAAGGTTCCAGACTCAGCCCCTCAAATAAAGGGGTCCCAGTCCTCAGGACACATAGGAAGCTGGGGCCCCTCAGTGGAACACCTACAGGTGACATAGGCCCAGGGCCTGCCCCAAGGCTCCTGCTGGAGACGTCAGCCTACTATTTTTTTGGCTTCTGATGTCAATTTTTCAAGGGAGAAGTGTTGAGTATGCTGTTCTTCACTGGAAGTCACTCTGGGCTCAGGAGACGGGAAGCCAACAGCTAAGTGCACCCAGCTGGCTACCTCCCAACATGTGAACGTGTCCTGGGGCCTAGTTAGGGTAACAGGTCAGGCTCCCAAGAGCCCACTCAGAATTGGAGCTGCACACATTGCCTGTTGACTTGCTGGCCCCTGGGCCACAGCCTGAAACAATAGGAGCCTTCTTCACTGTTATGGTTTATGTCTAGTTGTCCCCCCAAAGCCTCATGGAGTCATTGGGCGGGGACTTCTGGAGTTTGAGACTTGATCCATGATCCCTGGGATTATGGGTTTTAGTACTGATGGGATTATGGGTGGAAGTACTTCTGGGATTATGGGTGTAGCCTAGGGCGGGAGCTAAGGCAGAGAGCCTGAATGTAATATAAAGAGAGACAGAGAGACAGACTGGAGCTCTAGCTGTTGCTGCTGCTCTGCTGCCCTGTTTGGTTGGCTGCCTCTGCCGCCATTTTGTTGCTGTTCCACCGCCATGAACTGGATGCTCTCCGCCCTGCTCCACTCAGCCTTGGGCCAGCTGAATATGGACTGAAACCTCTACGAACTGTGAGCTAAATAAACCTTTCCTTCCTTCATTTTGAGTGTTGGGTATTTGTCCCAGCAATGAGCAAAAAGTAACTAATACATTCACCCTGCTCACCGAAGAGCCCCCACTGACGTGCACACTTCTAGGTGAGCCTGCTGCCCCACAGAGGAGCAGCCAACAGCCCCCAAGCCTCCCCCTTCATACAACACAGACTAGGCTCATTGTTTAGACTCACTCCCAGTAGTATAGGGAGGCAGGCCCAGGAGACAGCCGGGGGCACACCTAGCCAGTTCTGTCCTGGGCCAGGCCACACAGGTCCTCAGCTGCCCCAGGACCTGCTGTCAGACTGGGATTCTTGGAGGGGCTGTGCCCCCAGCCCCACCTGTGAACATCAGCACCAGATGGTCCTAGGCCTGGCCCCACACCCAGCATGGCTGTCCCTCCCAGCTCTGCTCCCTGGCACTCAGCAGCCAAGGTGCAGGGTGACTCAGAGCACAGCCCCAGCTCCAGTCTGACCTGGATGAGAAGCCATGCCCCTCAGGAGGGCAGCAGGGAGGGTGACGTTCTCTAGAAAGCTGCCGGGGGTGCTCAGAGGCTCAGATGGAACTGTATGAAATTAAAAAGTAGCCCAAAGTTCACTAATTGGTTCTCTTTTTTAATACTTTATTTGTCATGGCCGGCTCAGCCTGCCCTGCAGGTGGGACTGCCGCAGCACGTGGTGCTGGGATCGAACCATGGTCCCTGCAGTTGCCTAAGCTTGCTGAAACAGACACTTTAGACCACTGAGCTATGTGACCAGCAAAAAAAAGTTCAGTTTTTGAGGAAATTTTATGTCAAAGAAGTCTTCATCAGAGTCAGCTATTATCCAGCATTTCTGTTTCTTTTTGTGGTGGTCCTTGGGACTGAACTCCCACACTACACATCCAGTTGCTTTTATAATTTTTTTGACACAGGGTTACTCTGCCTTGCTGAGCCGCCTATGCTGGAGACTTGTGATCTTCCTGTCTCAGCCTCCAACAGTGCTAGGAGTACAGTTATACGCTACCATTCTGGGCTCAGGGCATTTTTAAGAGCAGCCAGAAGGGCATGCTAATTGGTTTAATAACACAGCACTCTGAACTAATCGGGTCAAAGTGCATTTCCTGAACAGCCACCCATCCGTACAATGCCAGGATCTAAAGGACAGACTCCCGTGACTCCACAGGCTGGCAAGGTGTTTGTACGGCCCAGGGAGGAAGTCCCGACCTAGCATGCAGGTCCTGGGAAGGCCATACATGCCCACTGACCCCAACAGCTTCAGCAGGGGCACCAGAGGTCACTCCCTGCAGGAGCCTCACACACAGACTGCAGGAGTAGAGCAGCCAGGGTGCAGGAAACCTGTGGCTGGGGTGAGTAAATGGCCACAGAGGGCGCAAGGACCATCAAGGACACACATTGGCACCACGTCCCATTCCTGTTATTGTGTGAGTACATACTAAGTAAGAACAGGGCTCGCAGACACAGAGAAAGTAGGCTTCGGGGCATTTTAAATTGGGCAAATTACAGGGAGGTGAGAGATTAAATGAAAATCTATCGCATTACAAATACAGCCTGCAGTTACTAGAATCCTATTCTTTTTTCATAAATGACTCACACAATAGTAACTCCAAGGTCTTCATAATAGTTGGCAATAAACGCTGTGGGATACTCAACACTTCTCCCTTGAAAAATTGACATCAGAAGCCAAAAAAATAGTAGGTTGACGTCCCTGTCCCCTTCAGAGCAATCAGCCAGGAAGAGCACAAAGCCACCCCCCCCCCGGGGTGGCCTCACCAGTGGGCAGGCAAATTAAACCACTGAGATATCATTCCAGGCCCACCAGAGGGGCAGAGAGCAAGATCCCCACCAGCAGAGTGAGAGAGGACATCAAGAAACAGGAGGACTCTGTGCATTGCTGGGGGGTGGGATCAAAGGGACAACTGGGTGGCCCAGCAGCCCTGGTGACACAGGCTGGGTCCCAGTGGTGCCCAGCAGGGTCCACCCCACAGCTGGCAGTTCCTACAGGGGTGCCTTTAAATGTTACACCAGGTCTGCCCAGTCCAGCAGGTCCAACTCCCCTTGTCACGCAGGACACGACCTTAGTCATGAGTGCCAGCTTGGCTCCATCTCAGCTCAGTGATCCCCTTGATGCCACATGGTGAGGCCATGGGGAGAGGCCAGTGCACAGTGTTCCAGGCCACAGTGCAGCTGTGGTCTCTGCTGACACCCAGCAACCAGCACCGGGCCCCAGCTGGGCAAGGCACAGCCTCTGCACCATGTCCCACACTGCCTTCCGGCGGCCCCGCCAAGCCATAGCACAGGCCCCTAGGCATTAAGAACGGCCCCACAGGTAAGAGGAGGCTTGTTACGCAGGAGACCGAACCGCACAGTTACCTACAACACTGCCAAGAACAGAACTACCAGTACACCCGTCACTAGTCTGCACAAATTGGAATGCTACACAGCAATTAAAAATCAGTAATTCTGGAGGCTGGGGACATAGTTCAGGGGCAGGAGCACTTGCCTGACATGCACAAGGCGCTGGAGTCCCTTCCCTGAGCCCCAGAACAAACAAAAAAGAATCAGATGGGTGGAGGGATGATGGCAGGAAACGTGGTACTGCACTGCTTTTTGATCTTCATTGATGTTGTCTTTTTAAGACAGGGTCTCGCTACACAGTTCAGGCTGGCCTTGAGCTCACTTTGTGGCCCAGGCTGATCTCAAACTTGAAATGATCCTCCTGCCTCAGCCTCCTGAGTGCTGGGATTACAGGCCTGTGCCACCACATCCTGTAATACTGGATGTTTTATAAACTAAAAGAGAATACTGAGTGTGGTGACATTTATATAAATCTTTAAAACACAAAAGCAAAGGACTGGCCACGTAGTTCAGCAGACTATAGTACCCTATTAGACAGAGCACAGCAGCCAGAGGTTCAATCCCCAACGTGCCATGCCAACCCCACCCCAGGACACACTGAGACGCAATTGAGACTGGAATCTCAGGGCTTGGGAAGCTGAAAACAGGAGGATCACTACAAATCCAGTCTATGTAGTGAGATCCCCTACACCTTGTCCTAAATACATTTTTTTTTAAAAATGCAAAAGCAGCTAGATGTGGTGGTGCATGCCTATAATCCCAGGACTTGGGAGGCTGGGGCAGGAGGATGACTGCAAGTTGGAGGCCAGTCTAGGCTAACCATAGTGAGTTGGAGGCCAACATACACCAGAAAAAGACCATATCTCTAAAAAAAAAAAAAAGAAAACCATGCACAATGGAGGAGTAAGCTGCCTATGGATACATAATGGCAGGAAGCCCTAAAAGTCATGCCCCCCAGTAACAGCACAGTAGCCACTGCTGTAAGAGGTGCAGCTGTGGCTGTGTTGACTCCATTTTATGCCTCTAAAAAGCAAGAAGACAGCCAAATAGCTCAGCGGATCAAAGTGGCTACAAGCAGGTGCAGGGGTCAGGGGTTCAATCCCTGGGACTGCCATGACACCCCCCACATGCCCTGAGAGCGCATTGAGACTGGGTGGGGTGGCAAGCTTAAAGGAAGGCACCAGTCACCCAATTCTCCTCAACCACCCCAACCATTTTCCACGAGGAAGCAGTGTGTCAGCTGGGGTGCCTGCCCCCACCCTGTGAGCTCCTGATGGCCGCAGCCACAGCTCACACAGAAGGAACTCCACAAGCCACAGTGGCGGCAGGCCCAGTCAGCCCAGCTGGATTCTGCTCCCTTTGCCGCCTCTTGGGACTCAAGCAGAGCAGAAAGGACCTCTTCTGGTCAGGGCATCGCAGACTTGAATACATGACCCTATCAGAAAGAGCCAAGCCCCCAGGAAGCCCTCTTCTGTGGGACAACATCAAGCTTTCTGCTTCACCCACACAGGACGCCCCATACGGCACTTGCACATGAGTGAAAGGCAGGAAAACCCCACAAAAATCTCACGAGAGTCCAAAGGCGCAAGACACCTTCTGTGGACCAAAAGCAGGCAGAGGTAAAACGATGCATCCAACTGAACGGAGGAGAGCCTTCTCAGAACAGGAAAGCCGAAGGCCAAGACTGACAGAAAAGAAGGCTCACACGGTGAACAGAGGTGGGCAGTGGCCCGGAGGGAGGGGCCAGCAGCCAGGCCCTAACAGCTCAGCCTCCCGGGGCCAGCCATGGAACTCTCCAGACCTCCTGCTGCTGTAGGTGCATGGGTGCCACCTGGAGGGCCCCTCACATTGGCAACCCATATGTGCCCCCCCCAAGCACCATCTACTGGTACTCAGGGCCTACGGGGCAGCTGGACATTTTTATCTACCTGATCCCACCTTTTCCTACTTTCCAAGTTCTATGTCCACTTCTGTCTTTTTTTTTTTTTTTTTTTTTTAGGGTCTCACTACTGACTCATAGTGATCCTCCTGTTTGTACCTCCCAAGTGCTGGGATTACAGACATGCACCACCATGCCCAGACTCCATTGCCAGCTCAGCGCACTCTAGAGCCAGGCCAGTGCAGTAGGTGGGGCCAGGAACCGAACCCTGGCCCCTGTGCTTCTAGTACACTAACAAAATTTTTAATTTTTTTTAAAAACAGTTCTTACCCTCGGCTCATTATTCTAGCTCTAGCCACATAGTACCTAGGCAGCATCTACCTAAGGATGCCCATGCCAGCTCTGTCTGTGGAACCCCAAATAGCCTGACGACATTGAAACCCCAACAGTCAGGCACCAAGAATATAACTGGGTAAACAGGGTACATCCACATGAAGGGAAAAGATGCAGGGAAGGCTGTGAACAAGGACATACCCAGAGCAGGAGCAGCGGCTGTGGGTGTGGATGCTCATGTGTCGGGGCCAGGCGTGGGTAGGGGCGCCTGCGCCAATGCTATGTGCTGCTAGGGTGCTCCAGGGCCTCCAGTTCCCACGCTGTGCTCTGACCCCAGCACAGGGCGGCCACACTCAGAAGCTGGCAGAAATGTCCGAGTTCAGCCTCGTATCCGCAGGGCTCTTCCAAAACAAACACGCTCACCCATCTCACTGATGTGTGTTCTCAGAGGCTTTCGCACTGAAGCGACGGTCAGCAGTTTCAACCCCGGCCTCTGATCCAAAGCCTGGGCCAGAGGCACAGAGTGCCGCAGTTGTGGGGCTGGCGGCAGCGCCTCCTTTACAGAAGATTGGACATAAAGTTCCGCCTCCTACCTGTGATCCTCCAGCTACAGAAACAACTTCTGATGTCGGTGTTTGAAATTGCTTGCTCAAAATTATAATTATTGTATTAATGTAGATGGCTGTAAAACTACATCTCCGCTCCTAAATGAAAACAGTAGGCTGCCAAACCTTCCAGAAGAAATTAGACTGTTAATGTGCTAAAGACTATTACATCTCCAAAGACATTACCATAGCCTCTTCCCCCATTTCAGCAAGAAAAGATGCTGGACTGTATTGGAAGCCTCCCGAATTGCCTATTTATAGTTAATAAGGTCATCAGCTCCCCACCAAATAGCCTTTCTGTTTTCCAACAGAGCTCTCGACAATCCTGCAGACTTCATCTGAAGGCATCCCACGAAGGCGGGCACATTAAAGGCTGACAGCAGGAACAGGGTGAGAGGCGGTAGGATCAGCAGAGGCGCCCCGTGTGGCCAGAAAACGCACTCTGAGGGCCGCGATCTCAGTGATAAACTGAGAGGCGGCCCGGCAGGATGGCTCAGTGGTCTAAAGCGCCTGCTTAGGAAAGCTTAGGCGGCTTACAGGGACCGCGGTTCGATCCCCGGCACCACATGCTGCACCAGCCCTGCCCTCGGGGCAGGCTGAGCCGGCCATAAAAATAAATAAATAAACAAACAAAAAGTTCTGAAACAAGAAAAAAATA
This sequence comes from Myocastor coypus, assembly GCA_004027025.1. Lineage (NCBI taxonomy): Eukaryota > Metazoa > Chordata > Mammalia > Rodentia > Myocastoridae > Myocastor > Myocastor coypus. The sequence goes on from PVJA010022015.1 coordinate 28,622, forward strand.
AATAAAATAAAATAAAAAATTAAAAAAAAAAAAATAAAGCGCCTGCTTAGGAAAGCTTAGGCGGCTGCAGGGACCACAGTTCGATCCCCGGCACCACATGCTGCACCAGCCCTGCCCTCAGGGCAGGCTGAGCTGGCCATAAAAATAAATAAATAAAAGTTCTGAAACAAAAAAAACTAAAATTTAATTTAATTTAATTTAAAAAAAAAAAAAAAAAACAGAGAGGCATCGGGACCCTGGGTCCCCTCGCGCACCCCGCAGGACCCGAAAGCCCCAGTGCATAGGGTGGGGGTGGGACAGCCTCCGAGTGTGACTCCACCCTCCTCTCCGGGTGCTTCCGACAGCTTTCTACAGCTGTAACAAAATGCGTAGGAGGGCCACCCAAATAGCTCAGTGGCCTAAAGCACTGGCTTAGGCAACCACAGGGACCAAGGTTTGATTCCCAGTACCACATACTGCGCCAGCGCCACCCCCAAGGCAGGTTGAGTGGACCATAGCAAAAATAAGTAGAGTTTTTTTTAAATGCCTAGGAAAAACAATCAACCTAAAGGAAGGATTTTTTTTATTTTTGGCCGCAGAGCCCTGTGCATGCTGGGAAAAGCACTCTGCCACTCAGCATTTGCCATCCTTTCCCTTTTTTCCCCCCCTTTTTTGTGTGAAAGAGGGTCTTGCTAATTTGTCAACCTACAATTAAACTCGTACACCTCCTGTCTCAGCCTCCCTATCATCTGGGATCACAAGCACATGCTGCCCACCACACCTGGCCGAGTGGAAGGGTTAATCCCAGGGCTCAGATCTCTAAGGTTCTCAGTCCATGGCAAGGGCTCCACCACACCATGAATGAAGGCTTGGTACCCAGTGAACACCTCGGAAGGGGACTTGAGCTCAAGGCTCTAACTTCACAGCAGATCAGCACACTGAATGCAGAGAAAATGCAGGGCTGGGTGGCTCCCCCACACACAGAACAGCAAAGGATGGGACATAACACCCCCAGAGGCATGCTCCAGGGCCACTCCCCACGAAGCCTGTCCCCTGGCCTTCTGTGCCTCCCAACGTCACCATCACAGGATGGCTTTATCAATGGACCGATGACAGGCCATAGGGGACACCCAGGGCCATGCCCCAGTACCTGGCTGCCTCTGCCCAGTGCCCCTGCAGCTGAGGTGGGCACACCTGCCACACTGCCACCATGCAAGTGTCCCATTTTGCACAGCTGCCAGGAAGCCAGAGAGCCAGAGCCAGATTCCCTTTAGCTGTGAAAGAGCTAAAACCTCACATCACAGGGAGACATGTATACCTGTGTTTAGAGCAACATAATTTTTTTAAAAAATATGCTTGGTCCAAGGTCTCACTACATAGCTCAGACTCCTAGCGATCCTCCTGTCTTCAGCCTCCCCAGTGCTGGGATTACAGGCATGCGTCACCATGCCCAATCTCATTGGCCAGGGTCAGGGCTGGCAAGGCCTATAGTGTCGAGGATCGAATCCTGGTCCCTGTGATTGCCTAAGCAGGCTCTGAGTCTGCTGTTCTATCTCACTGGCCCCCAGCAGTACAATTTAATAGCTAGGTCTTAGAAACAGCCCATGGGCCCATCAACTGATGAACAGATAAAGAAAATGGGCATTTTTCTGGGGATACAGCTCAAAGAATCAAGGTCCTGAGTTTGATTTCCAGTACTCAAAAAGAAAAGCAAAAGGAAAGAAATTGGGTATTTATATACAATGGAGTAGTATTCTGTCATAAAAAGGATAGACTTGGATGCTATCAGATATGGATTTATCTCAAAACCATAACTGTATATGAAATACATTAGACATAAAAAGTTTCAATAGCGCGTCATTTCTCTTGTGTGAGAAACCCAAAGTGTAAGGAGCAGAAAGGAGGGTGGATATTGGGGAGCAGTAAGTACGTGTTCAAATGGGATGAAGACATTGAGGTGTGTGCAGGAAGTGGAAAGGAAGCTTTTGTAAATGAGCAAGGGCAGCAGGGTTCGAGGAAGTGGTGGACAGTGGGAAAAAATAAGCATCACAATCTATCAAGCACAGGTACAAGGTCCCAATGCAGAATGTGATCATTCAGCAGGGCCAACGTGCACTAACTGAAAAAGTTATCCCAGCACTCGGGAGGCTGAGGCAGGAAGGTCACTGCGAGCAAGGCCTGCTTGGACTACAAAGTGAGCTCAAGGCCAGCCTGGGCTGCACAGCAAAACCCTGACCAGAAAGACCAAAACACATCCTGCAAGAACAGCACAGAGCCACAGCCATGCAAAAGGAGTGAGGCTGGCCTTGGCCTGCGCATACAGTCCACACATTGTGTCCAGGCCAGGCCACAGGCCACTCAACAAGCCCGTTGTGCACAGGTGACCTCAGGTGGGCAGCAGGGGTCAGCTGGGAGTCACTGTGGCGACAGAGTGGCTGGAAGCAATCGCGCTCTCCAGCCTGGCCGCCTCCCACAGAGGACCCGCAGAACACAGGTGAAGGCCTCTGCAGGCTTCTGCAGGCCTCTGCAGGCCTCTGTAGGCCACTCTGCCTGCTCCCAACCAGGCTGCAGTGACATCGGGAAAAATCACGGTCTCCAGCGCCCCCATCGGCAGGAGAAGAAAATACATGGCAGCTTTCCCTCCCTGGAGTTCAAGATGGCTCACAGAGCTCTGCAGAGGAAGGGGACCCTGAAGCTGAGCCCTAGGGGACAAAGAGAACCTTGCTGAGAAGAGCAGGGGCCTGCAGGCATAGCAGGACAAGTGCCATACCTTTGCACCTCGCTGGAAATAACTGGAGGCACACAGAAGGGGGCTGGCAGGAGGACAGGCCGCGTGGCACAGTTTGCCATCTAAGGGCAAATGACAGAGGCCAAGGGTGACACTGAGCTGTAATGGATAATGGATTACAGGAGTCACAGCCACAGCAGTCACCTCCTCTGGCAACAACTGAAAAACACACATCCTACACAGGGAACAAATGACAAAGGGAACAGGTGGGCACAAGGGAGACTGTGAGCAGATCGGTCCCCAGCCTGGGCCTGGACGTGGCAAAAGGAAAGAAGAGAGCAGGAGGCAGGAGGAGGAGGTGACAGCCATCTGCCAGCCTGGTAGCCAGGGGCAAGCTAGGCTGGCTGGGCCATACACTCTTGATCCACCAGTAGTGTGGTGGAGGACAGGCGTGTCCCCTGGGCCCCCTGTGGGGGGCACCACAGGGGGAACCCTGAACTTCTCCAAGAGGCAACTCAAGCCCTGTCCAGGGAGAGACACTGTCTTTACTGCCTGCAATGTAGATAAACCCACACCACAGAGAGACTTCTCCATCTTCCAAGCTGCTTGCTATACAAACCTCCTTCGGACGACATGAGCAAATGAGCTGTTCTCACTTCTTGTCAACAGGCTGAGTAGAAATGTGAGAGCAGAAAGCATCGTGCACAGAAACCCTGCTTGGCCACGCAGACACTGCCCTCTGCACGCCAGAGCCACTGCCCCCTCTCTTCTTATATATTACAAATAAAACCCGCATCAAATTGCCAGGCTTGAGACAAGAACAGACACGCAGCTCAGAGTCCAGGAAGCACGTCCAAAGCTGGCTGGTCTTCCCATCTCCACAGGCAGTACTGTCACAGCCAGTTTTGTGTTGCTATAATAAAATACCCAAAGCTGGGAAATGTGCAGAGAAGAGGCTCGTTGAGCTCCCTGCTTTGTTACCTACACACATAGTGCCAGCACCCGCCAGGCTCTGCTGAGAACCTACACGGAGCCACGGTACAAGTGCACAGGAGGAGAGGTGGCAGGGCAGGTGGGACAGGAAGGGTGTGGCCCATCCTCTATCGAAGCCCTTTCCCACCGGAGCACACTCCCTCATGACAGACCAGGGTTGTGCTCAGTGACTCACCTGCCTTCTGCCACCCACCAGGGCTTACCACTTCAACATCACCAACCGGGAGTGGGGGGTAGAAAGTGGGAGCAGCTTCCAGCCCGTGAACCTTGGGGAACAAGCCCTCTCCCAGCCATGGTGGGTGTCCTGCTATTCCTGGTGACTGGACCCAAAACCTAGCACTGCCTTTACTACCAGTGTCATCCAGTGTTACCCATCACCAAGTGCCAGGCATCCTGTTCCCAAACCATCCCTCTGTCATCCTCAACTAGACACCTGCAGGTGTCCCTCCCTCCCCCATCATGTCTCCATGGTCCAGCTGTCACCCAGGAATGCCAGGTGTCACACAGCAGTGGATGTAAGAAAAGTCACTTCTTACTCAAAACAGACAACTGTCTGGCTAGGCACACACCTCCCGCATTTCCTGGACAATAAGACCTAAATGGAAAATAAGCCCTGGTGTGACTTCGCTGGATGCCCCAAATATAAGCCCTACCCCAAAAATAAGAGCATCAATGAAGAGCACCAGCCAGGGAGAGGCAGCCAGCACATCCACAGCAACCCAGGAGGCGCACTGAAGTATAAACAGGAATGTGTAAGTATAAATATTACTGACATGAATACTTAAATATTATAAATTGAAACTAAGTGTATAAATACCCAAGTGGGTGCCGTTAGAGCTACAGAAGCAGGTGAACTCAAGATTTGCTGCAAATGTCCAATCAGAGTAGACACAACACACAAGTATCACATACTGGACAACCACCAGGCACGGTCTGCCTCTGTGGCCTTTGACCACCCAGCAGGCCACACACCGCCAGGACTGCAGTGTCTCCCATGTTGTGCTTCTTTTGTGTGGCTCTCATTCCCAGCCATCGGTCAAGTGTGCTGCCACCCTGTCCTATAAGTCTTTTTTTGAGACAGGGATCCACTGTGGAGTCCAGACTGACCTTGAACTCAATGACGCTCCTGCCTCAGCTTCCCACACGATGGGGTTACAGGTGTGCACCACCGCTCGGCCCCTGAAGCCATAAGCAAACACTGGACTTAGTGGAATCTTTGTGACACCCACACTGCGAGAGGCCGTGAGGTGGGTGGGGAAGCTGTGGGACAGAATCACAGACAGCTGCATCGCCAGTGGGGGTCCAGTGTCCATACAAGGAGAGCGCTGTGGCTGCACAGGAGACGGGGGCCAATGGCCCTGCAGGACAAGGACTTGCAGGAAACTCAGGCTGGAGTTCAGGGTATGGAGAATTACAGCAATAGTCCAGAAGAAAACATGACTGTACTTGAATAAATATAATTTCTGTACATGAATAAATGTATACTGCTGCACATGACAAAAATGAAATATCCCCTAAAAGTAAGTCCAACTGTATCTTTTGGAGCAAAAGTTAATGTAAGACCTAGTTTTATTTCCAGGGAAATTCAGTACAATCCCAGCACTCAGGAGGCTGACACAGGAGGATTACTGTTAATTAAGCTAGAGCTGCAGAGAGTTCAAGGGCAGCCTGAACTTCATGAGAGACCTTGTCTCAAAAGAACAGAAATGACTCTTTCTGGAAAACACCAAATGGCGGATGACGCCGGTGCAGTGGGAGGGGCCGGAGGCCCCGGGGGCCCGGGCCTGGGAGGCCATGGCGGCTTCCGCGGAGGCTTCGGCAATGGCCTTCGAGGTCACAGGCACGGCAGAGGCCAGGGCTGGGGCCTGGGCCAAGGCCGCGGGGCTGGCTGGTCAAAGACATGAAGATCAAGTCCCTGGAGGAAATTTATCTTTTTTCCTTACCCATCAAGGAGTCTGTGATTATTGACTTTTTCCTGGGCACATCCCTCAAGGATGAGGTTTTGAAGATCATGCCTGTGCAGAAGCAAACTCCTGCTGGCCAGCAGACCAGGTTCAAGGCATTTGTCACCATTGGAGACTACAACGGTCATGTTGGCCTGGATGTAAAGTGTTCCAAGGAAGTAGCCACTGCCATTCCTGGGGCCATCATCCTAGCCAAGCTCTCCATTGTTCCCATGAGGAGAGGCTACTGGGGAAACAAGACTGGCAAGCCCCACACTGTTCCTTGCAAGGTGACTGGCTGCTGTTGCTCTGTGTTGGTACGCCTGATCCCTGTCCCCAGAGGCACTGGCATCGTCTCCGCCCCTGTGCCCAAGAAGCTGCTGATGATGGCTGGAATTGATGACTGCTACACCTCTGCTAGGGGCTGCACTGCTACCTTGGGCAACTTTGCTAAGGCCACCTTTGATGCCATCTCCAAGACCTACAGCTATCTGACCCCTGACCTCTGGAAAGAGACTGTGTTCACCAAGTCT
>PVJA010022016.1:0-34757 GCA_004027025.1 Myocastor coypus
TCCCTTCCAACTAGCATAACCCTGCTTCCTGGGAGTCCACCCTGCAAATTTGTCCTGTAATTTGTACTTTTGTATAATAGTATTTTGTTGTGTGTCTCAGCAGCTTTCCCTGAGGAAGACAGGAAGCAATCTGTTTGCTCACTTATACGCATGTTGTGTGAAAGTGGCAAAATGAAATTTACACCCATCTTTTGCTCCAGGTGACTGGTTTTGTGTATGTTTATCTAAGTATCACAAAGGGTGCAAGTAACCCACACCACTCTCAGAGGCTTAAAACTTTTTATTTTCATTTTTCTGGTAGAAGTAACCCAATTCAACCTGATGTTATGTGAAAGAAACAGATTTTTAAGTTTGGAGGGAGATCTAAACTGAATAGCCACATTACTCATGTATGGGTAATGAGGATAATCCATAAATGATCCATGGTGGTAAAATACACTCTTTTGTAACAGAAAACCCATAACTTTCCCATAAGTCTTTTTTGTTTTTACTTTTATTTATTTATTTTTATGGCCGGCTCAGCGTGCCCTGAGGGCAGGGCTGGCGCAGCATGTCGTGCTGGGGATCAAACCACGGTCCCTGCAGCCACCCAAGCTTTCCTAAGCAGGTGCTTTAGACCACTGAGCCATCCTGCCAGGCCGTCCCATAAGTCTTTATAATCTTGCAATCACCATAAGAAATCCTTGGTAAGTACGGAAACCTTAATAGATGCTTTTATTTCAACCAGTGAGGTGCCATAATAAGCACAATTTTGGTTATGTCTGTTGGAGCACACAGAAAGTCTTATGTGGCTTTCAGCCTTCGCATATCTCACAGCACCTTGTTCCATTTGGTCTGTTTCAATTCCCAACACTGAGTAGCAGTGCTAGCCCTGTGTCCAACGCCTTTCATTCCTGTCAATACTCTCACTACATTTTTGGACCTAGATGTTACATTAGATTATTGCATTCGGTTGCATGGCTATTCTACAACATGTGAGCTGGACAAATATGTTTTTGACATTGTTGTTTTCTTTATCACATCAGTGAGGGAGGTCTGCAGTACCTATATCTGCATCAATGGAATCTTGCTCCATATCACTGCCAAAGGAGACTTGGCTCACGTAGTCAATGCGAAGTCATTACAGCCATCATCACCCACCATCTTCTAACAAGATGTCAATGTATTACCATAATGGAAATATTAAAACCTTGACAAAACAGAAGCCTGAGGCTGGAAATTTGTACAACTAAGTCAAAGGTGGAGTACATGTTGTTGGTAAGTTATGCAGCAAGAATGATGTCACTTGAAACACAAAGAGTTGTCTAATGGTAGCATTTTAATTAATCCTAAACACATGTGGCATAAATAATTTGATAATTTACAAAGAAAATAACAAGTTGAAAATATCCCAGATAAATTTGTTTAGAGAGTTTGGACTACAGCTCATAAGAGAGCATTTCAGCAGTGAAAAAAAAAATATGATTCTGCCTAGGGCCTATGCAAAATATTGTGGAGCACACTGGTGAGCTGACAGGTGAACGGGCAAGTGCCACATCACAGAGACTTACTCTGTCAACTGGAAAATAAAAAAAGATGTTAGTTGTGCCCTTCAAGAAAGTACAAGAAAACAAAATGTACATGCTATCAGTGTAAGCAATGCCTGTTCATGGAACACGAAGTTGTCATGTGTGAAGACTATCCTAGGTGCGGTAGTTGAATCAAAACTTATTTCTGTGGTACATTTTGTTCGTGTTTACACTGTGGTTCACATCGGTTTTTATTTCTGATGTTATCTTCTAGGTTTTGTAAGCAAGTCAACAGCTGATTCGAAAATGTTGATGTGTATTCTGAATACTCATTACATACTTGATATCTTATTTTTATTTTGAAATCTTACTTCCATCCCAAGTACATATTGTATAATATAAGAAGATTTTGACAAAACAAGAGAAGAGAGGTGACAATACTTCCATGTAGGAAAGCTAAGCACACAGGCTGCCAGTGTAAATAGGACCTGTGTAACTGTGACATGCAATTGTCACGTGTGAAGGCTGCCTTGGGCGTGACAGTAGAAACAAAGCTTATTTTTGTGGTAGACTTCTGTTGGTGTTTTTCCTGTAGTTTATATAAGAATTTATCTCTCATGTTATCTTAGACTTTGTAAGCAAGAACATACGTGATGCAAAAATGTTATTGTGTGCATGGAACATGCTATTGTCATGTATACAGACTGCCTTAGGTATGATAATGGAAATAAAGATTTTTTTTGTGTGAATTCCTATTGGAGATTTCATTGCAGTTCATGTAGCAATTTATTTTAGAGGTTCCTTTTTGAATTTTGTACACCAAAAGCAGCAGATGTTAAAAGTATTGATGCATTTTTATAAACACTCAGTAAATATTAAAAACTCAACACTCTTTGTGATCTTTTTGCAGGTAAGCACTCATTGTTAAATACAATAAGCTTGTAAAATTAAAATTTATAGTTTGTCAACAGAAATAGTGCAAAGAATACACGATCCATATTTATGCACCTTGGTGACAAAATTATGCCCCTCATGTCTCTATTAAGTTTATTTCCACTCAGGTGATCATCTGATTCTAGTAGAAACATCAGTTCATATTTTGAAGGCAAACTTCATTAGAGATGTCTATAGTGAGAAAATACAAGAGTTAAATGATTGTTTTATTTTACAGAAATCTTTATCCTTTTCAATATGTATTTGAAATAGGTAGCAAGAATGATTATTTTGCTGCTTGAAACAAAAAGAAAATCACTTGCAGAAACACATAATATAGATTTCTGTTATTTTGGGTTGCTTGGCCATTTACAAAACAAACTTCAAAAACAACCAATTTTCCTTGTGATAACTATAAGGAAACAGCTTTTGACAATAAAATTCACTTGGCAAATTACTTACAACAGGTGTGTGTATTATCTTTCCTCTGTAATTATTTAGCCATTTCTGGATGGCATACCATTCCTGTGGGGAAAATTAGCAATATTGTTTCATACCTGCATAGGCATATTCTTCTTTCATTTGTATACCTATTATTGAGTTAACACATTAAAAATGTTTCTGCAATGAAAAGCTCAATTATGGATATTTCTAACAGATTTACTGTCAAATTAAATATGAGGCAAATATATAACAACACTGTTTGAAAATGTTGGTTATAAGAAGCCTCTTTAACAACTAGAATGCTTGGAAATTTTTCATTGTAGTTGAATTGTCTATCAAATGATTTAAATTATGAATGCATATCTGCCCAGATTTAATTCTTTTGGATAAATGCTCAGAAAAAAATCTGTTTTGCTTATGTAGTTCATTTGATTATTTTAGCACATGTATTACTACACTGTGTTTTTTTTTTTTTTAAATTCAGGTTTCTGATCTGCCTAGAAAATTATCTGGATACTAAAGGGAATTGTTTGCATTTTTATGTTCTCTATCACTGGTGGTGAGAATTGTCCAAAGGATAATTGTCTTTAGGGACATTTTTCATAAACATATCAGAATATTCCAATAAAATACACAAATATAAGAGAAAAATTCCCTCACAACCCTTCCTTCTCCAACTCCTATTGCTATAGCTTAATGGCGAGATTCATTAGCATATTCTCTGCATTCAAATAAGCGTTATGTACAAAGAAAAAGAAATGAAGTGTAAAGTGATAACCTTCAACATATTATCAGGATTTCTTAAGTTTAAGGAAATCTCACGTATGAGCATAAATGCAGCTAGAATACATGCAGGTTTAAGAGTACAAACTTTAGAACAAACGACAGATATATACTAGAATTCCAGTTCTGTCCTGCAAAATTTCTGTAAATCCAAGTTGATCATAATTTTAAAGCTCCAGTGAGTGAAGTGATAGAGTACAATTTTTTTTAAAGAAACTAAACTGAAATTAGAGAATGAACATAAATTGCATACATCACTAGTTTGGACTAAATGAGACAACAATAGTATCACTTTTTAATATAATACACCAAACAGTAGAATATACACATATTATTATATCTTAACTTGCCTCTTTTTGCAGGCTATAGTGTAAATTATCATCTTTGCATATGTGTGTGTGTGTGTTTTGTACAGGTTCTAACTATGCAGCTCAGACTCAAAGTGATCCCCCTGTTTTCAGCACCCCCATAGTGCTGTAATTTCAGTTGTGTGCCCCCAGGCCCAGACATATTCACCAGCTCAACATTCCCAAGGGCAAGGCTAGTGTGGCATGTTTTGCTGGGGATTGAATCCTGGTCCCTGTGCTTGCCTATACAGGTGCTTAGCCCAACCATGCTACCTCACAGGCCCTTCTTTGTTAGTATATTACATGACATATTCCCATAACACACAACATATATAACTACACATACCTATGTAACTATAATGTGTTTTAAAATGAATGTTAGTTCTCTTCTTTATTCTTACCACAAGGGAGAATACTTAATGCTGATTTGTTTTATTTTAAAAAATTGTATTTGCATTTATTGTATGCTTAGTTTATTCTGTGCCATAAGTGGGTTTTTTTGTTTGTTTGTTTTGTTTTTGTACCAAAAAAATGTATCAGTATTCTCAAATAAATGCATTAAGTATTCTCCCTGGTAGTAAGAATAAAGAAAGGAACTAACATTCATTTTAAAATACATTATAGTTACATAGGTATGTGTAGTTATACATGTTGTATGTTATAGGAATATGTCATGTAATATAGTAGCAAAGAAAGGCCTGAAAGATAGCTAGGTGGGCTAAGCACCTGTCTAGGGATCGAACTCAATACCTTGTGCTTGCTAGACAAGCACTTATTCCACTAACCTATCTCCTGGCCCCCTCATGTCGTAAGTTTTTGTTTCCTCAGTTTCTTCTGGGTTCTTTTTCTTCTGGGCAGCCTCCTCCTCTGGTTTAGGAACAATTTGTTCCTTTTTAGTAAAGATCATCTCAATATGGCAGGGGGAGCTCATGTATGGGTTAATCCGACCATGAGCTCTGTAAGTACCGCAGCATATCTTGGGTGCTTTGTTCATCTGGATAGGTTCAACAACCAGAGAACCTATAGCTAAACCATTAAGTTCAGTATACTCTCTACATTTTTAAGCATGTGAGGCAAAAATTCAGTCCTTTTTTTTTTGGCCACTGACCCTGTGTCTAGCCCCACTGTTTGCCCTGGGAACACCTACCAACTCCATCACTGTAATGCTGGAATGGCATACATTGCTTCTTTAATGTGACATCCTTCAGAGACTTAGTGGCCTTTTGGATATGCACAGCCTTGATGGCCTGGGCAGTTTCACACGTGTTCATAAAGTGGACATGAACACTTGAGCCTCTTGGTTTGCATGATTTTGTGTAGCTTTCTTGGTTAAGAGAGTACTGAGTCATTTTTACAGGTTACCTCAGGCTGCTCACAGGTAGAACATCTACTGCTTATTTAAAAATAAATCATTTTCACCAATAATTCCTCTCCTTGCTCAGATATCTTCATTTACATTCTAATCATTACATTTAATTCCAACTTCTCCACATTTGATCCTAGTTCTTCATTTACCATGTTTAGGCAACAACAGCTATCATACAAAAAATAATATTAAAAGTTTTAATTTGTGCAAAGTTTTAACGTTTATAATGCATTTCAACCTCCATTTTTTTGTGATACAGAAAAACGTCTTCTAAAGTTAAGAAACTAGCCGGGCGTGGTGGCTCACGCCTGTAATCCCAGCACTGGGGAGGCTGAGGCAGGATGATTGGTGTGAGTTCAAGACCAGCCTGGGCTACAAAAGTGAGCTCAAGGCCAGCCTCAACTGCATAGCGAGACCCTGTCTCAAAAAGAGAATAAATAAATAAATAAATAAATAAATAAATAAATAAACAAACAAAATAAAATAAAGCTAAGAAACTAATATCTCCTTTGATTTCTGAAAAAAATAGACTTGGAATGTTTTCCCGGTTGATCAACCCAGCATTCTAGGCATATCATTCAAAGCCCAGACTCTTCTGCTACATCGTGTTGATGTCTGATTTTGACTCAGTCTCACAGCTTTTTAAAATTTGCTGACTCGCTAGTGAGTGGCTCTTCAAAACATTGTATCTCTTGTATTCCGACCTGCAATTGTACTTTTTCACATGGGATGTTCATTATTTTCAAGAACACTGCCGATATCTGAGGGCATGAGAGCTAGAGAAAGTCCTTCTGAGGTGCTAACATCTTTCCTTAAGGGAACAGGGCCCACTGCACTGAAAACTATTTTTGAATAATAGCATGCTCATACTGAACTGTTCTGAGATCCTTATCCTCACCTTGCTCTGAATTCCTTTTGTCAAAAACAATTATTAATGACTGGGCGCTTCAGTCACTCTTTGCCTTCCCAACAGAGAACATGTCAAAATACATAAGTAGGTAAGCTTTCCTCCCCTCATACAAATCTTTTCTCTCAGACTCATGGCTTGGTTTTCCTTTACACTGACCCACAGTGGAGTGACCTAGGGTGTCATAATCATGATCTTGTGCAGGGAAACTTCTTTCTGAAAATGTAATCTTTTTAACCATATAAGGATTGGTATGAATTAAGTCCTTACATTACTGAGATTGCTGTTGCATTATTCCTTTTAAAAAAATCTTCTCTCCTTAGTATGACACTTCTGGGCTGGTGTTTGTTTCACCATCCTCAGTATCCTTCCATTATTATTATTATTATCTTTTCCTACTCAGAGTTAATTTGCATTTGTTCCCAGTGGCAACTGTCTGCCTAATGTGCTACTTGGTCTCTGGGTTGTTTTTTCTACACACAGATAGGAAACACACCTAGAATGTTTTCTTTTTCTTCAGAACCTATCACATCTCAGACCACACTTCTGCTATAAGGGTTACTGGAACAAATGAAAAAATCGTATTCACTTAGCTAAACTACTCGCAAGAACTTCTCATAAGTCTAAATGACATACATCTTATTCAAAATTGAACTGTGTTATTACCAACACAAACTGATGTCCTCTCTTACACTATAATTTCAAGTTAATGGCAGCATTATTCTTCTGGAGTTGCAAATACCAAAAAAACCAAAAAACAAAAAACAACCCTTGCTTTGATGTCTTCCTCCCTCCTGCAATCTTCAGTCACAAAGTTCCACCACTACATTTAATACCTCTCTAAACTGCAGCTGAAGAGACATCATAGCTGTAGACTGATGGTAGCAATAGCTGCACATCAGACTGGTAATATAGCTCAATGGTGAAGTGTCTACCTGCCAAGAACAAGGTCCTGAGCACAACTCCTAGTTCCAAATGCAAAAACAAAAACAAAAATAAAAACAACAGCAACAACAACAAAAAAAAACATGTTAGTAAATTTGGGGCTAAGGAGATAGCTCAGAGTAACAGCACCTGTCTGGCAAGTGGAAGGTCCTGAGCTCAATTCCTTGTTTAAAAAAAAAAAAGAAAGAAAAACAACAACAACGAAAACATGTACTCAGTAGGTAGCAGCTCACCATAAAGCCAACAAGCTCCTGGGAGAAGCCCTGCTTGAGCAAAATCATTGTAGAAGGGAAAAGAAGCTATGCTATGCACATGAAAGAAACGAATGATATTTTCTGAAATTCAAGCATTCCTTTGCATGTCACTCCATTGTCCAGGCTCTTGTTTCTTATCACATTAAGACAGCTTCAGTGTTTTACTTTGAAAAAGAAAAAAAAAAAAAAACAATGCAGAATAAACACCACTGCAATGATGTGACATTATTAACATATTTTCTTTCACCATAAGGTGATATAGTATTATTATTGCTCGAATTTCACAGAAGAGAAACTGGAGATCTAGAGTAGTTATTTCTAATGATAGCTTACAATGCAATCCTCAAAAATCCTCAAATTTAAACTTTTGTTCTATATACTCTGTTACATTGGCTGCTAGCTTGTATATACGTATCTATCTAGTGGATGAATTCCACATTAGAAATATATTCATTGTGTTTTTAGCATAAACACATTAGTTATGCTATAAAATTGAAAGTCAACTCTGAAGGTCTCATAAGCTCAAATGGAATTCCAACTATTTAACTTTACGTCTTTCTTATCACATATGCCCAATGTTTCTGGAGACTAGTTTTGCCTTTCTGTATATTCAAGGCAAGGTTTCCCAACTCTGGGCATTCATTTGTACAGTTTTTCTTCCTGAAATGTTCTGTGTTCTTTCTTTCCTATGTTAATTGTTTTCAACCTTTAAAATGTGAGTCTTTTCGCCAGGTGTGGTGGCGCACGCCTGTAATCCCAGTGCTCAGGAGTCTGAGGCAGGAGGATCGGTGAGAGTTCGAGACCAGCCTGGGCTACAAAAGTGAGCTCAAGGCTAGCCTGAACTGCACAGCGAGACCCTGTCTCAAAAAAACAAACAAACAAACAAACAAAAAAAACCCAAAAATGTGAGTTTTTCTCATTTTCTCTATAAGATTACACACACACACACACACACACACACACACACATACACAGAGATACATTTTGCCTCACTCAGAGAATATATATGTATATAGAAAATATAAATATTTTCTAAAATGGACAAGCCAAGAGAAGCTTCTAATCACCATATTCAAGAAGTTCAGATTGGATGAGCATTGTGAATTTGAGGTTAGGCTGACTATATAGTAAGTTGAAACCAGTCTGAACTGTACAGTGAGGTCCTGTCTCATAAAATCCAAATAAATAAATGGAGAAGTCAGTCACATGTTTGTATTTTTATCCCTGATTTTCATGGTATTAATGCAAATACATGCTGTCAGACATTGAATTATACAATATGAGCATAGCTGTATATTATTTAGAACAGGCTACTTCCCAATATGCTCATTCTTTTATGAAATTCTTAATCTTCATAATTTTTCAGGTGGTACATCTTATTTTTGTGTTTTCTTATAGGTGCTTTTTTAAAATCTTTTTTTTCTTTTTTTAGGGAAAGGTCTACAGGGTGTTCAGGGTCTTACTGGTAGATTGGACTCATAATGATCCGCCTATGTACAGCCTAGCAAGAGCTGGGATTGCAGGCATGTCCCACCCTGCTCAATCTCTATAGCTGTCTCAGCATGACCTAGGGATTGGCCAGCACAACAGGCCACAGGGGATGGAACCTCAGACCCCTGTGCTTGCTTGCAAGTGCTCCAATCCATTGAACTATTTGCCCTGCCCATCTTATAGGTGTTAAGAAAAGCCAGCATCACTTGTTGATCTGATAATATATTTCAGCTTGGAAACAAGCCAGAAGCATTTGAGAAGCAAACTATAGATTCTAAAGGCTAAATGTCACCACATCCTATATTAATAGTGTATGATTCATTACAAGACTATTCTAGAAAAAGGGTCACATGCACAGGTGGTGTTGAAAAGTTAGCAAAAATGTTTGCATTTAAAAGAATGTTAAATATATTTCCTTCCAAAATGTATTTTAACCAAGTGCTCACATGCCTATGTGGTTTTTTGTTGTTGTTGTTGTTAAAGAACTTTATGTGAACCTTTCTGTTGTACTACTGTCACCTTCCAACAAAAGATCAGTGGAAAAATTCTTATAGTGAAATTCATAGACCTTAATGTAATGTAAAAGAAAGGAGAAAGTCTACAGTAAGAGAAATTCTCAATAACAACCCACTTGAAAGTATGTGGAAGATCTGAGCTCATGTTAAATAACTTCACAGAAAGTTAAAGACAGGCATCTACTGGTCTTGCTTTGATTTTAATTCTTGTCATTGTCACAGAATAGCTTTGCCTGATGTTGCTGTTGCTGTGTAATTTCACTCAGCAGGATTGCAATCTTAGTTTATTCAAGGGCACAGAGAATAAAAAGGGATGCTAAGAATCTAGGTCTTACGAGTACCATCTCTGGACTGTTGTTGCTACTCCATGCCCCACTCTACATCATGATAATGAGAAAGAAGAGCAACCGCTGGCCTCCAGCAGCCAGCCTGACCCTCACAGTGGTTTCCTTTATTTACTCAAAATAGACTTTATCACATTGTATGGAACGTTATTAGAATATCAATGATGGTCAGAAAATATCAATTCCAAGCTAAGTCAAAGATGTTTGATATTCAGAAACCAATGATGATAAGCTCAATTACCTATGTTATAGAGTAATAGTATCACAAAACTTTTCCTCTGGAGAGTTGAGAATGTAAGTTAACAGACCAAAAATTGGAGAAAAAGAAGGGCTACGAGGATAGCCAATATTTTGGCCTTAGCCCTCCAAGGTCAGTAAGGACTCAGGATATAAGAGAACCTGTGCTATAATATCCTATAACTCAGAGGTGTCTCAAATTTTCTAGCCAAGGAGATTATGGGACCTCAGAGGAAAGGAATAAATGAACTATAATGTATCTAAGGAGAGTCACCCAGAGAAAAACATTCTCTCAGGCTTTCACAGAAAACAAACTGGCCAAGCAATGGCCGTGACTCGTCCCAAAGGCTGACACTAACAACAGTTCTACAAAGTACTGTATGTGGTCCCAGACTTAATCCTGAGGGGATTTGACCCTGGAAGATACAAAAAATGAATGTTTTGTTATACAGGCCTTGCTTTGACTTGCCCTTGATCACCCAGTAAAAAAACTTAATTATGAGGCATGAAATGCAGAGCTAGATTGATGAGATGAACTGTAGGAGGCTTGGATCAATAGCCTCCAACACTGCAAGCTTCACTGGTGGCCCACTGCAATAGTAGAACATTGGACTATGTATGCATCTGCTTCCTCTTAGTTCAAAGAGAAGAATTTTCTTTTCTTTTCTTTCTTTCTTTTTTTTTTTTTTCCTTAGCAACATCAATAAGAAGGTGGGTCATGCCCACACACTGTGCTCTGCAGAGCTATTGTGAGGACAATATGCAATGTGTCAACAGTTAAAAACAGCAAGGGAAAAGAAAAAAAAAAGTAATGTTTATCGAAAGTGTTAATGTTAATTGTTTGATCAATCTTATATACCTATATCTATTAATCTAAGCTGATCTGATGATGAAATAATGTAATATAACCATTGTTAAATTTAAATAAAAAAGGTGGAGTGGGAGAAAAACCAATGAGAAGAAGAGTAGGTTTAAAAGAAGAGAGATGTGATGCTCTCATGCTAGCATTAAGTCAACACTCTATCAAATGTATTACAAAAGTGAAGAACCATAATTGGTCTACAAGAAACCCTTAACATTGCTCTGTTTGTGCTTCTCTGTCACGAAAGAGAATGTGTTCCAAAGAAGAAACGACCATACATATAATTTGTTTTTCCCATGTATCTTCTTTAATGAGTAGAGTCTAGAATAAAATAATTTTGTTCTATGTTTAAAAAAAATAGAAGTTTAAACTTTCAATGCACAACTGAGGTAACTGCTAGGAGAAACACAGAAATCCACAATAATAGGTAAAGCTCAAAACATTTTTCTCTCAACCGACAGAACAAGTAGACAGAAAATCAGTGTACCTAAAAGAGACTTGAACAACCTTTTCCTAGATGACATTTACAAAACACTTTAGTAGACCCAAGCAGAATGCACATTTTCTGAAAGCAGTGGTTGGCAAACAATTTACCCAGAAAGTCTATGAATGGAGTACTTTAGGTTTTGGAGGTTTTTATCCCATTATCACCACGACTTTGCTCTGTCTATTGACATAGAAGCAGCCTAGGTAAATGAATGAGAATCAGTGTAACAATAAAACTTCAATTAAAATCTACATTGTAGGTTAGACACAGCCTATGAGATATAGTTTGCTGATCCCCTCTTTCAAAGAATAGATACAGTATCTATTAATTTATAGTCAGGTTCAAACCTATAACATTTGAAACTAAAAAGCCATACAATAAGTGTTATCTACCACTGTGGAATTAAACTAGAAATCAGTAAGGAAAAATGTTAAGCTATACAAGTATGAGAAAATTAAGCCATGCATTTCTAAATAGCCCACTATCAACAAAAATTAGAAGGTAAACCATATCTTCAAGCAAATCAAAATTTTGAGAAAGAAAATATTGTAGTGCTGAAATGTAAAAGCACAGTGAGAGATGGTTTATTTAAAATGAACACAAATCCCAAACAGGTAATCAAAGCCAGTAGTCAAAATTTTATCTTCAAGAGTCAAAGACTCAGAAAATTCTGTATTGTTTCTAATATTATTTTTTTACTACTTTTATTCTCCTTAAAAGAAAATAGTCAGTCATAACGTTCCATGTCATGGGATATCTGTCAATACTCAAACCTAGTGGGCTACTGAGAAAGCAGTGACAGAGATAGTTTCCAAACAAATGACTGCATTGTAATAAATGTTTATTCACAGAAAGCAGATGCCAAATCTATGGAATATAGTTTGCAGATATTTGTATGGGCTTCAATCAAAAAGAAGAAAACAAAATCTTATTTTTCTTTAAAACCAAAGGAAGAATAAGAAAGTAGATAATAGAATATAATTGTAAAGTATCAATGAATGGTCAGAAAACAATAAAAAAGATGAAAACAAAGGGTTTTTCACCAAAAATTTCAATAAATCTGAAATTTCTGGCTATATGGTTTGATCTATTTTATTGACTTATTTATCAAGTGTTATAACTATCATGCTAACCTGTTTCATTGTTTTTCTTTGTTCTCTTTAAAATATAAAAGAACAAATGGTAAAGCAAATCAATTATTACATTGATAACAAAAGGGGAACATGACAGATGGTCCCACAGATATTAAAATATTACAGTGAGATAATGCTAAAAATTTTATAATTTAGATGAAATGAATTATTTAAAAAGCCTCAAAATACCGATAAATTCCTGCATATCTATTAAAATGTGGGCACAAAATAACTCCATGCTTGATAGTTCTGCTGGTGAATTCTGCCAAATACTTATCAATTAAACTTATAAATTTCATTTAAGCTACTTCATAACTTTTCCAGATATCTCAGTTCATTTTATGAGACCTCAATTCATGTTTTGATATTTTGAACTGCTGTGATATCAAACCCAAATAAGAGAAGCAAACCATAGGGTAATATTTCTCCTATACATAGACAAAACTTTCTCAGCAAAAGTAATTTAATAAAATAATGTATTACAACAGTAATGCATCATAATCAAGTGGAGTTCACTTATCTATTATAAAGTTGATAATTTAATATTAAAAGCAATCAGTCTAATTCACAATATCAACAAATCAAAATAGAAAAGCTTTATGAAGAAAATGTATAGCCCTATATAATGAATTTCAAACTTTAAGATCTTTGTGGCTAACAAAACACACTGTTAAGAAAATGATGACCAAAAGGGATCTTCCCCAACACATTGAAATTCATGTTTAATGAAAAAGTGTTGTTAACATCCAAAATGTTGTTGTTGTTGTGTTGTGTTTTGTTTTGTTTTGTTTTGTTTTGTCTTTTTGAGACAAGGTCTCACTTTGCAGTTTGGGCTGACCTTGAGCTAACTTTTGTAACCCAGACTGGTCTCAAACTCACATCAATTCTCCTGCCTCAGCCTCCCAAGTGCTGGGATTGCAGGCATGCACCACCATGCCTGGCTAACATCCTCCTTAATGATAAATAGAGAATAATATAAGATCAGAATGAAACCTAAGTTTCTCTTTTAAGTATACATAGTTTTATAAGGAAAAGCTAGCTTGTGTTATAAGGCAAAACAAAATGTACAATATAAAAATGAAGTAAAAGTTCTTTTTAATTATAGATGACACAGTCTATCTAAAGTCTCAATATTATCTGCAAAAACAAACCCTACTAAATCCAATAACTGCAAACCAAATTCCTAAGAATTGGTTTACATATAAAGCACAATTGCATTTGTGATAAAATTTCCCAGCCCTATTGTTATGGGCTGGGAAATTGTATCTAGTCATTCCATCAATGCCTGATGCAGTCTTGGGGTGGCTTTTGGAGTCTGTGGTCGATTCTTGATCCAATGCTGGGATTATGGGTGTGAATGCCCTGAGGCAGATAGATACTCCACTTTACAATGTAGACAAGGTAGAGAGGCTTGCTAGCTGCCTGAGCTGCTGCCCCTCCTTTTGCTCTGTGCTCTTTGCCACTGCCATGAAAGGTTGCTCTCTTCCATGTGCCAATCTGCCTCGGAGTCAGCTGAGTATAGATTAAAGCCTTAATTAAATGTGAGCTAAATAAAGGTTTCCTTCCTTCATTTCAGATGTGGGATATTTGTCCCGGCAATAAGAGAAGAGTAACCAAGAGAACTACTCTTTGAAAACTAAGGCAAAAAAGCTTGCCAAGAGAAATTAATAAATAATTCAAAATAGAAGTTTATTCTGTGCTTATGGATCAGAAGAGTCCACCTTCAGCTATCAATATATGTATATTAAGATATTACAGAGATACTAAGAGTCAATATTACTAAGCTATATTTGTATTGCTAATACTTAATATACTCTGCATATTAAGATATTTTCTGAGAAAATATCAGTAAAATTTTTTAACTTCAGAAATAGAAAGCTAATCTTTCCATTTTCATGGAAATGTAAAAGATCTAGTTTGAACAACTCTGGTCCAATGTAGAATTGTGGGATCATTTACGCTACTTAACCTCTTAACCAAAAAGCTGTAGTAAGTATTGAAGTATGATATTAATATAAATATTGAAAAAGATAACAAAATCCAGATATAGATTCACACATTAAAGATCAATAGCATTTAAGTGAAGAAGCTTTTGTGGATTAATGTCTCATAACCTATATGAGACATCTGATGTAATATTTTTATATAACTGGGAAGTTCTCGGTTATTGATATTCTAATAATCAGTATCACAACACTGGTAACTTGTGCTGTAGATCCTTTGTGCCTGTGTTGGAATCCAGCATCCACTGTTCACTGAGTATGTGACTTGACCACAGTTTTCTCATCTGACAAATGGAAAGAATCATGGATGTAAATACTGCATATGGTTATATTGATGATAACATGAATTAACATTCATTTATAAAGTGCTTGAACACGAAGAACGTGAACCCCAGCAAGATTTCAAGTTTTAGCTGTTGTTAATATGACATTTTTAAAGGAAACAGGAGCCTGATAAAAAGCAGTTTATACACTGACTGAAGGAACAGAGAACATATTGGTAACAGATTAGGTAAAACATAAACATACAAAACATGTTTTAATTCTTATTTTAAGATTATATAAAATGTTGCTAGAATTATCTTAACAAGAAAATCTTTGTGAGCTCTGACATAACAGTAATGATGTTTTCAAAAATAAGTTATGAAAATAAATATAGAAAGTATTTCAGCTTATTCTTACCCTTTATTCACACTTAGATCGACCGAAATGTGCTAATTAAAGTGCATCTCAATTTTTCTTAAATTAAGCTGTTTAAAATTCATGTGTAACCCAGAGTAATTGAAACTGAATATTTACATAAATGAAATCGTGCCTCTCAACTTTACAAGCTTCCAACTAATTAGTGCTAGAGGCAAGATTACTGCTCTTGATCAGAAAAGCTGAGTATTATTTATGCCTGTTTAAGAATCATATTGTGGAAGATGAAATAGACATAGTAATATATAGCCTACCTATTACAGCAAATATGGAAATGGACTAAAATTGTTTTTATTGAATACATTTTTCTTTTTTTTTTTGAGACAGGGTCTCACTATGCAGTTCAGGCTGGCCTTGAACTCACTTCTGTGGCCCAGGCTGATCTGGAACTCAAATTGAGCCTCTTGCCTCAGCCTTCCAAGTGCTGGGATTACAGGAATGTTGCCACCACGCCCAGCTCTGAATAAATTGTTTGATTCTCATTTAAGACAAAACCAGTAGCTTAAATTTGAGGCCCAAACTGGCATCATCAGTTGGAAAGCAGACGACACAAAAATATACACGAAAATAAGTTGGTAAGTGTGTACAATATTTCTCTTCTTTGTTTTGAATATGGCATTATAATGAATTAGGATTCATTATACGTTTATGCTTTTTTCTTATAGATGATTACTTTCTTATCCTTTTGTCAATATAGTTTTCAAGCTTTTAAATATTTTCTTCTATTTATATAATATTGGTGTATGCTACCAGGTGATTACAAATACAAAAATTGCCACTTTGCCCTGGGGCTTCCCCATGGGTAGGATAAATCCATTGCAGCTTTTAATCATAGATCATTTATTCTTCTATTTTAAAAAATATTGATTGCTGATAGCCTTTCTAGCTCGGGGGAACAAGGAGTCGAACAATGCAATCAGAAATCTATGCTTTCATATAATAGTTTTATAATTGGGAGCTTTGTTGCTTTTCTAAGTGAAAAGTAACATAAATACTGTAGCTTATTAAATAACAAGTGTTCATGAGAAAAAACAAGTCACAGAAACAGGATATAACATTATAGAAGTGTCACATTAATATTTTAAATATCATTAAACTTTAGTATTCCTACTTAAAACTAGGGACAATATATTCGTCACATTGATAACTTCTGAAGGTTAAATTAAGATATTTAAGAACATAAACAATACATGTAAACTGGTGTTTATTTTGCTGTGACAGTGAATATTTTGTAATTTATTTCAAGTTAGATGGAATCATTTCTATATTCATGGAACTTCTCAAAACTCTTTTATTATCTGACTCCAAAAGGAACTTAAGTTTAGATATAGCCAATATTTAGTATTAGCCAAGACCCATGGGTACAGAAAATCTCCAATTTGAAGCTCATTTGGAGTTCAATGTATGAGTTTAGCCCCTCTAGATTGCACATGCCTACTGGTATAAGTTATAAAATTTTGACTGCAGTCAAGGAGCCTTTATGTGTTCCTAAATTTCATGAATACCTTAATGCTCTAATGTCACAAAGGAGTATCTTTACTCTGTCACAAATATGTCTTGGAAATCCCTCAAAGAATTTTAAGTGAGCTTATAAAGAGTCAATGTTGTATCCTATCTCTTGGCTTCCACCCCCAAAGATATCCAGTACTATGAACTATTTTAAGAAAATAAGCCGGGCGTGGTGGTGCACACCTATAATCCCAGCACTCGGGAGGCTGAGGCAGGAGGATTAGTGTGAGTTAGAGACCAGCCTGGGCTACAAAAGTGAGCTCAAGGCCAGCCTGAACTGCATAGCGAGACCCTGTCTCAAAAAGACAAAAAAAAAAAAGAAAAGAAAAGGATTTCTCTTTTTAAAAAAAATTTTAGTAAGAAAATTTGACAGTCTTTAATCAGCAACTTGAAAAATCTGTAAAATACTCAGCTTTTTCCATGCTACAAGCTTTATTGAATTCCTGCTGTTGTTTTTGACACATCCCTTCACTAAGTTAAAGTGCTATTTTAAGAAAACATTGCCACAAAAGAACAAACACTAAATTCCAAGTTGAAAATTATAGTTAAGATATATAGAAAGAGTACTTACAAGGGAAGCCTTGCAGGCTTGGCAAGGAAATGTGTGGTGTACAAAATTAAGTACTGGCTAGCTGTGTAATGAGAGTCATATCCTTCCTTACACCTTGACCTCAGTCGTATGGTAAAAATGACAGAACGCTATAAAAACAATCTGGGTATAAAACCTGAAAAAACACTTCTCCATCCTCACACAAAAATCACAGGAGGAGACACTTGGAAGGAATCTTCATTGAGCAATGGAGAAGTCTTAGGAGTAAGATGAGCATTTGTAGACTAAGGACTATAATCATCCGTGGAGGACAACCTTCATATCCAGTCAAACATTTACTGCTTTTGAAAAGGTCATAAAATGAACAAAAATCTCAAGGATTTTTATGTCTTTAAGATGGGAAAATGACAACATAAGGCATTCTTCGCCATATGTTCAGAGACCAAGGAGGAAGAGCAACACTTCAGAGATGCCACCTCAAAGAGGAAAAAATACAATAATGCTGATTTATTCCCTTTAGTATTCCCATCAAATGGTTGTGGACCACAAGCTTTTATTTAACTCACTGCAATTATGATGCTACATAACTCTCTATCCACCAGCACTGGAGAAAGAAAGATGATAGAGCAATTATGATACTAAATGGACTAAGATTAATCAGAAAGCACTACTTACCAAAATGCACTAAATTGTTTTCTACCATTATTTCAAATATTATCACAAAATGTGCTTTTAATTGAATTAGAAAATAACCACTTGTACAACTGAGCTGATGTGAGAAAAACCTAAGTCTATGCAGGGTTTTTACAATGTGGAGTCATCTCAATTCCATCAGCTATTGAGTGAACATAGGATACTGTATCATTCAGGGCTCTCCCACAATGCGAACTTCTCAGACAGTCTCTACTTTATCTCTCAATAAAGCTACCTTCCCAGTCACTATCTATCATTTTTTGCTTATTTTTTTATTTCATAGCCCTGACTTATATTTGATGCTGTAGATATATTAGTTCATGTGCTGTCAGTTGCCTCTACAGAAATAAACCCTTGGAGAACATAGATTTTATGTTCTACACTGTGAAATTTCTAGAGCTTGGAAAAAACTCCTGGGACAGAAAGGAGTGCAACAAAAAATGAACTTTGAATGAATTCGTATGCATAATTTTATACTACATATTTAGGTTTTTATATTGAATATATGTAGAATACATACTTACTTGTGAATAAATGTGAAGCATGTGTTTTGAGAGCATAGTGGATTAGGCATGTGATTTTTTTCTCTCTTCTCTGTTTTCTCTCTGTTCCCGTAAAGACTATTATGATAATTATTGCATGTTATGTCTCAGTCTTAATGTGAAAAATCTGTGGCATCTTTCAGGGAAAGGTGATGAAAATAATAAAAAATTTTGGAAAGGTCACCTTGGAAATGTTACTTTCCCTTTATAAAATTTTAGCTTATTTTGATCTTGCACATGAAACTCTCCACTTGAAGATGTTAATTGATTCATATTTCCTATTTTGCTTTCAGAAGATGAGACAAAGGCAAAATTTGAAATGATTTAAAGTTTCCTTTAATACTTGACTTTTTTCTCTGACACAAATATGTCTGGGTTACAATTATAATTATACTTTTTGGATCACAGCATGTCATTGTAACTAATCCACCACGGGTCCTACTGTCTGCTCCTCTTTCCATCGTTGCATCTTTCTCTGAGTCTCTGTGTCTGTCTGCTGCCACCTATCTCTATCCTCCTGTTCTACAAACTTGACTTAGACAAAGTGTTACTATATATAGTTCCATGAGATGCATTACTAAAACCTGTGCGTTGATATACTAAATAAACATTCTCTAATAAATGTATGTCGTACTTTGTTATACATAGAAACTCCTTTATTATATTCAGTGTATATCATTTGGAGTAGACGTGTTGCATGTGAATAACTTTCCCATTTGCAAAAGTGAGTAGCTCTCTATTTTCATTGCAACTACCATATCTTGTTTAATTACATATTTTAAACATTAACATAATTTTACATCAAATCAGACATAGACACTATTCCATCTATCATTCAGTGTGTCTCTACAAACCACTATATCAATTAAGGAAATCTAAAATAGTGTTTTCCTTGCCCATTTTGTCTTTGATTGAATTTAGCTTATGAAACTTTTCAACCAACACCTAATTTTGTAAGTTAAATAGAAAGGAAGGGTAATTATTTTTCATATAGACTAGAAAAAGTTCATGCACTCATGTGTCCAGAGGTGTATGCATTCCAGTGTCTTTTCAAAAGGACAAAAGGACCTGGTGAGGCCTTCCCCTGCCGTGAAGGACAAAATCCCCACATAGTGTCCTCTGACATAAAGTGCTTTGCTTTGCCAATCTCTCAAATGTCACTTTGTGAGCAGCCTGCTGGGCACAGCTGAGAGATATAGTGACAAGACTGCTAATAAAAAGAATAAAGGTTAATGAAGGCATTGGGTTATTTATTATCTTGAATAAAATAGGATAGGTTTTATCTGGATGGTTTGTTCAAGGCATAAGGTCTTGCCTTTGATTTTTAACATTGTTTTATTCTTTTCAGCAGGCTTTGAATTTTAATGATTTTGCGGGGATACAATCTTCTCATTTTATTAGATACGCAAGTATATTACAAAAATGAATGGAGATATCATAGATATTAAATATGATGCTTGACACACATGAAAATAAAATAATAAATCCTTCAGAAAATTCAGTTTGCAACTCAGTAAGATAGGATCTTGTACAGTAACTATAGTTTTGTTGCTCAGAAATAATTTACTTAATAAATTCAAATATTTAATTTTGAAATAACAACATACAGGGAAGCTGCGACATTTCTGAAATGTTTATTCGTATGTGCTTGCAGTACATAATGACTACATTTACTGTGGGGAACTAGCACAATAAGCAATACATCTTTTTCTTTTTATTCTGGATTTTAGGGAAGGGTCTACAGCAGTGGTTCTCAACCTGTGGGTTGCGACCCCAGTGGGAGTCCAATGACCAAAACACAGGGGTTGCCTAAAGAAAATGTTATTTATTACATTCTGAATCATAACTGTAGCAAAATTACAGTTTTGAAGTAGCCAGCAAAATTACTTTTTGGTTTGGGGTCACCACAACATGAGGAACTGTATTGCGGGGTCATGCCATTAAAAAGGTTGATAACCACTGATCTATGGGGTGTTCAGGGTCTCACTATGAGATCGGACTCATGGTGATCCGCCTGCTTACAGCCTCCCAAGAGTTGGGATTACAGGCACACACCACCGTGCCCAGTCTCATTTGCCTTCTCAGGTCACCTTGGGGACAGAGCTGGCACAGCAGGCCTGGGGATTGAACTCCCAGTCCCTCAGCCTGTTTGCAGGCACTTTAATCCAGTGAACTATTTGACCAGCCTTACAGAATATATTTTAATTCCCTTTTCATCACCTGCAGATTTGATCCTCCCTTTTTCTTTCAATTCTTGGTCCTCTTTCCACTTATAAAAGTTCTATTTCCATTTTGGTTTCATTTTTTTATTTTTTTTCTTTTACTTTTTTAATGCCTCTTTTCTACTTTTCCTTTTTCCTCTCCCTCTGACTCTTGTTCTCTTGCCCATTTAAATAAGATCTACATACTTTTCATCATGTATCTATCTTACTTCAATTGCACATTTCAAATTTTGAATTAGACACTGGAATTCTTTTAATGGTCATAAGATTAATTTTGTCATCAAGGTACATAAAAAAGGGAGCGAGTCCACATTTATTCTTTAGGCTATTTATACCGATGAATTGTTAATTAATGAGTTTTGTTATACTAAACAGTGAGTACTAGGGCTGGTCAGATAGCTCAGCAGATTAAAGCGCCTGCTTAGGCAGACCCAGGCTCAGGGCTCTATCCCTGCCTGCTGAGGTAGCCCCGCCCCTGGGGCACGTTGTGGTGGCAATTGAGACTGATTGTGGTGGTGCACACCTGTAATCCCAACCTTTGGGAGGCTGAAAACAGGAGGATCACTAGGAGTCTGGTCTGTGTAAGAAGATCCTGTAGATCCTGCATTAAATACATGTTTCAAAAAATGAGGACTTTAGCCGGGTGTGGTGGCTCATGCCTGTAATCCCAGCACTTGGGAGGCTGAGGGAGGAGGATCGTTGTGAGTTCGAGACCAGCCTGGGCTACAAAAGTGAGCTCAAAGCCAGCCTGAACTGCACAGTGAGACCCTGTCTCAAAAAGAAAAAAAAAAAAAAAAACCCACAAAAATATTAAATTATAAATATTTATTTTTAATCAAAAAGCAAGAAATTTCTCAACAATGACTGTTTTCTGGCATGGTAAGTCTAAAAAAAAAACACAAATACATTCCTGTATGAATCACAAAGAAAATACTAGTGGCACCATAGAAAAAAGTAATCTTGCTTCAATTATGACACCTGAGGCACTCCTCACACAGGGCAAGAGCACATTCCGCACACGCGCACCTCTACTTACAGCATATGTGTTTTTCTTTCCTGGCCTTTCTGGAGGACATAATTAATATTTCAATGTTCTTGGTGTTTTTCTAGGAGATTCCTGTTATGTCATGCAGTGGGTAGTTAAAAGGAACATAAAATTTCAAGAAAAGAACATAGCAAATTCTTAATGTATATTTGGGCATTTAGAATAGACAGGAGCATTTTCATATCTGCTGTTTAACTGCTTTCAAAACCCAATAAATAACACCTTAAAAATAATCTAGAAGATAACCTCTTACCTATAATATAAATCCTTATATTAATGACAACAAAAATAGACAAAATAAAACTTTACTTCAAATGTCATACTCAAGGCAGACTTCTCAGATGACAACTTCATGTTCTACATATGTGTCTTTCTTACATGACAGCTTGTGTGCTTGGCTTTCGTTCTGTATATGTCAGGCTTGCTACCTCTCTTCCTTCTTGTTTTTTCAAGTTTCCTACTATATTATACAACATGAAATTGGCAGTAAAAGAAGATTTAAGTAGAATAAAATACCAAATATATAATGAGTACCTAGAATAGACGTCAACATTTTTACATCAGTTCTATAGTTGTATACTGCCCTTAAAGACATCAAAAATAAAAGCCTATATTTTGCCACATTGGCTGTGAACTCCACTGTAAACACAAACAGAATTTTCCACAGAAATAAGTTTGGCTTCAACTGTCCCACCCAGGGCAGTCTTCACACACGACAGCTGCATGTTCCAGGAACAAGCATTGCTTACACAGATGAAATGAATGTTTTGTTTTCCTGTACTTTTTTTCAAGTGACAATTAATATCTTTTTTGTTTTCCAGTTGTCAGGGTAGGATTTGTGATGTTGCACCTGCCTGTTCACCCGTCACTTGACCAGTGTGCTCCACAGCTGTTGACATAATCCCCTGGGCAGAAACATTTGGGTTTTTTTCTCTGCTGAAATTATCTCTTAGGAGAACTTGTCCCAGTTCTCTAATAAGATTTTTCTGTGGTTAAGTACGCTTATTATTCTCTTTGTAAACTATTAAACTCTCATGCCACACATGTGTAGGGTCAAGTAAAAACAACCAGTAGAAGACACATACTACTTCAAGTGATGTCATACCTGCTGCATACGTCATCAACAACGCCTACTCTACTCTGAAGAGAGTTTCAACCTCAGGCTTCCCTTCTGTGAGTTTTTCCCTATCAGTACTTCCATCATGGTGCCATGTTGACATCAGTAGTACCACCCTGTTTTTCTTTGCCATCTATTAGGCCAATCTTTCTGAAATCCAAATATTGTGCTGTACAATGTTCTATTTGAAATTGCAACATTTCATTTGGCTCTTCTGCTTTATTGCTGTGTATTCCCATGTTGGTTCAATTGTGCTCTGCTAACAAATGTAACGTCTATTGAAAACTAGTGAACCAACTGTCAAACGTCATTTTTTTATGTATTTAGTACAGGGTTCTATAGGGTTTCACTACACAGATTAGACTCATGGTGATTCTTCTATTTTCAGCCTCCCACGCGCTGGGATTACAGGCATGGGCTACCATTGAGGCCTGGGCTCAGTTGAATCTCAGCACACCCTGGGGATGGGGCCAGCATGGCATGCTGGGGATTGTTCCCAAGTCCCTACATCTGCCTAAGCAAGCACTGTAATCCTCTGAGCTATCTGGCCGCCTTGAATGTCTTATTTTGAATAGTTTGGGAAATGGAAATGACAAGCCTGTTCACGATATCATTTATTTTATTACTCTATGAGTAAGGACCTGATGGCTGAGCTCTAAGATAAGTGTCTAAATTTAAAGCAAAAGAAGTCTTTGCATCTACAAGGGCATAAATTTTTATGCCATATGCTAATCCATTGCTCTTCCATAAGTCTTTGGCATTCCTGTTATTATCTTGAAAAAAATCCCTGTTAAGCACAACAGGATTATGTATGTTTCTAGTTCAGCAACTGAGGTGTCATAGTAATCAATATATTTTGAATATGACTATTGGCATATACAGACGGTTTTATTTGCACTTCAGCCTTTTTGTACTTCACAACATCTCGTAATAGTTTGATAGGCTCTGGCCCAAGTACAAACTAGTAAATCATGATGGCCCTGATCCAACATAACCAAAACAACCACTTATGTTCTCACTGGCCGCTTTTTCCCTCTTCCCCAACTCCAGCCCTGGATACAGCTTCCTCTTATCTTTCCTCTAATCAGTTCCTTGAACCTGCCTTGCAAACTCTGCCCCGAGCAAAAGTCCACGAAGTCTTTCTGTTTCGAATCAGAAGATCTCCCTATCTCCCTGGCCTCGATCTTCTCCATGTCTTCAGAGTTAATAAAGACTGCCCAAAACACTCATTTCGCTTCTCTGCCATGCCACCACCAAAAAAATCCCTAACATATTTCATCTGTTACAACTGAATATTAGCACTGGCACTGTGTCTGATATCTTTCACCCTGATAAGACCCTCACTATATTTTCAGTCTTAATGCTAATATTGAATCTTTCCGTTCAGTTTTGTGACCATTTCCAACATTTCAACTAGCCACATATGTATTCCCATTTTTTTCTTAGTCACCTGAATTAAAGAGGTCGGCATTCCTTGGATAATCCAGTGAAGAAAACTAGTTCTGGTAGGGCTGATAGTATTTGGTTCACTCAGTCTTTCAGGAAATACTTATTAAATGCCTACATTCCACATAATAGAGGCTCCAGGAACAATGTCAGGAAGTTTTCAGATTATTGGTGCTTTCAAAACACTTGAGGAGATTCAGGGGCTGACAAGTTATTCTTCTGATATGGAAATTAATAAGAAAAATTCACATATTGCACTGTTAGAAGGGTAATTTAAGAACATTAAAGTTTCATGAATTTCTACATGCCATTCCAGTCCTGGAGACGTGGTGACTTTCTTTCGGATCAACCTTTCAAGCAACATTATAAGATTAAGGTCATATCTTCTTGTAGTGAGAAAAGAAGCTAAGTTTACAAAATCTGAGGACAGGTGCAATGTCTCCACAGCACACAAAGTAGGCTTGTTATTCATTCACCATAATGAAGATAATGTCACTTTCCCAGACAAAAGGATGCTATCCACTCTGAAGACCTGAATCCCAGATCTTGCGGTTTCTCTTTTTTATGAAAGTGTAAATATCATCTTGATACCTCCCCAGTGAGCTCTGGATATCCACACTTAAGGAATGCACACAAATGCTGAGATTCTGGTTACCGTTGTTGCTGGTAATGACAAGTCTGCTAAAACAAATCCAAAGTGCTCTTGTTTTTGCCAACAGAGAGGAAAGGTTGACAGATAGTCCTGTTCAGCTCCAGGTAAGGTAAAATCTCGATGTTCTTAGGCTCTAATGAGTAGGTACGTCAAACATGTTCAAAAAGTAGGAATAAAAGAATGTTTTAAACATCTACTGACCATAGGGGAGCACAGACTGGCATTCATTGAAGAACGAAGGGTCTGGAGCTTATAGAACGTTGAGGAAAGAAAATCACAAGGAGACTATCAGCAGGAAAATGACTTAATCAAATAACTTGTAGTACATGCTTATGAAAGGTAGAGATGCAAAAGTAATAATGACTCTGTCTTAATTACTTTTTACTCGTTGCTGAGACAAATACCCAACACTCAAAATGAAGGAAGGAAACGTTTATTAGTTCACAGTTACTGGAGGTTTCAGTCCATATTCGGCTGGCCCAGGGCTGAGTAGAACAGGGCAGAGAGCATCCAGTTCATGGCGGCAGAACAACAACAAAATGGTGACAGAGGCAGCCAACCAAACAGAGCAGCAGAGCAACAGCTCTGGTCTGTCTTTCTGTGTCTATATTACATTCAGGCTCTCTGCCTCAGCCTGTCTGCCTTAGGCTACACCCATAATCCCAGAAGTACTCAGACCATAATCCTATCAGTATTAAAACCCATAATCCCAGTGACTCATGAATCAAGTCTCAGTCTATAGAAGTCCCTGCCCCGTGACTGCATGAAGCTTTGGGGGGACAACTAGACATAACCATAACAGAGTCAAAAGGTTTATCTGAATGTTTCAGATCTGCCTTGTAAGAATTATGGGTTAATGAATGAAGTGCAAATTTTTTGAACTTACACTTGCTGCAAAATAACAAAATCAGCAATTCAGACCATAATTCACATCCATCAGACTGGCAATTATAGGACAGGGCAGCAGGAGGTGGTGAGGATGTGGGGAAATGGGAATTCTTGTACACTGCTAGGAAGGATGGAGTGAAGCTACCACTATAGAATATGTAGGAATATTTACTTTAAAAATTAAACATAGGATTACTGTATGATCCAAAAATTCACATCTGAATATGTATCCCAAAGACTGAGACAGAATTTTGAAGGTCCTTTGTAGATTCATGTACTGAAAAAAATATTATTCTCCTCACTAAAATTAGGAGGAAACTGTACTTGCTGATAAAAAAAAATAATTTTTTAAAATGTGGGCTGTATAAATGTGAAAATTATTCAGCCTTCAGAAGGATTAAATGAGGCTGGGGAGATAGCCTGGTGGTCTAAGTGCCTGCCTAGCAAGTGCAAGGACCTGAGTTGGATCCCTGGTGCCACATGCCATGCTGGCCCGCATCCATTCTGGCTATGGAAACTAGGTGTGGTGGCACCCACCTGCAATCCCAGAACTGGGGAGACTGAGACAGGATGATCACCATGATTCTGAGCTGTGTAGTGAGACCCTGTCTCAAATAAATAAATACATAAATACATACATGCATACATAAAAGATTTAAAAAGCTTTAAGAAGAAATAGTTCTAATACATACCAAAACATAGATTAACCGTGATAACCTTAACTGAGTTAACCAGAGAAGTCAAATGTAAATGAGACTAGTGATAGGAATTGGAGGAGAATAGAATGGAATGTTGCTGACTGTTCATAAATTCCAGTTTTGCACGATAGGAATTGGAGGAGAATAGAATGGAATGTTGCTGACTGTTCATAAATTCCAGTTTTGCACGATGAAGAATTGGACAACACGCGCACTTATGTGACACTACTAAGTCGTATGCTTAAAAATAGCTAGGATGGAACATTTTATGTGTATTTTCCATAATCACAACAAAAACAAAGAAAATAAGTAATATCTGACGGGCGTGGTGGCTCACGCCTGTAATCCCAGCACTCGGGAGGCTGAGCCAGGAGGATTGGTGCGAGTTCGAGACCAGCCTGGGCTACAAAAGTGAGCCCAAGGCCAGCCTCAACTGCATAGCAAGACCCTGTCTCAAAAAGACAAAAAAAAAAAAAAAAAGTAATATCTACTGAACTGGTTTTTCTTATCAAACAATGTAAATGTTCTTACAATGTCTTAGACATAATACTAATCTCTGTAGATATCAGTATAATGAAAAACAACTTTCCCCTCAAGCAGACAAAACAAAACAAAACAAACAAAAAACCTAAGCAATAACAACCTGTTGCTGGGAATATAATTTGGGGCCAAGGAGAGAGTGGAACCGGCATAAGCACCTGTCTGGCAAGTACAAGGTCCTGAGTTTGTTCCCTGGTGCATAAGTAAGTAAATAAATAAATAAACAAACAAACAAAGCACACATGACAGCTAAGATCATCTACAAATGTAGAATGCAGCTGTTGCTTCCTTCAAAATGCAGTTTAAAGTTTCGGTACTGAAGTGGTTACAAAGCTTTGGAGTAGTTTTTTGCAGTGCTTGGTGTATAAGCCTTAGGCTGTTCCGCAAGGGCAGCAGTGCTGTTGTAAAGTCCTGGCAGTGAGACTGGGAGAGAAGGTGGTATCACAGAATGCCACTGAGCACATCTGCATGGGTGTTGTGTGTGAGCGGGACACTCTGGCCTTGCCGTTTCCTAGGAGTAGAATGTTGAACTTCAGCTTTCACCCGGTTTAATGAGCTGCTCCAAGTGGGCACACTTGAAAATATAGAAGCCCCCACTGGCTCTACGCATTAAATTATATAGGAGAAAAATTCTAATCTCAAAAGAGAACTTACAGATTAATGTTCTGATTGAAGAAATTACAGTTCAGCATATTATAAAAATAGATTTACTGAAATATAATTGAAGCACAATAGGCTATGAATGTTTAAAGTGCATAATTTGATAAGTCTGGCATACATAGACAGGGAAAAATGATCTCTAAGGCAAAATAATGTAAATTCTTGCTCAACAATTTTCTCATTTGTAATCTTTCTCTCCTTTCCCTTCCTGCCCTTACATATTATTTACCAATATAATTTGTGTCATTATGGATTAGTATGCATTTTCTAGAATTTTATATAAATGAAATTATACAACATAAACTCATTTTTGGTTGAGGCACTTTATGTTTGCATAATTAGTTTGAAATTCATGTATGTAATTGCATTTATCCAAAGTTTATTTTTTACTAGTATTTTATTAGTGGATATGCTACAATTTGTTGCTTCATGTATCTTTTAGTAGAAATTTTATTTTTATTTATTTTTTTAATTATTTATTTATATTATAGCCAGCTCAGCCTGCTCTAGGGGTGGGGCTGGCACAGCATGTTGTGCCTGGGATGGAACCATAGTCCCTGCATTTGCATAAGCTTGCCTAAGCAGATGCTTTAGACTACTGAACCATCTCTCCAGTCCAGAAATTTTATTTTTGACTCTTACATATAAAGCTGCTTTAAACACTCATGTATTCTCTTTTACATAGGCACATTTTTTTTTATTTCTCTCAAGTAAATATCCAGCAACAGACTACTGAGTTGTGTAATAGGGCATGTAAACATTTTTTGAAAACTTTAAACTTATTTCCAAGCGATTGCATCATCATTTCACATTCCTACCAGCACTGTCCAAGAACTCTACTAACTTCCTGTTACAGTTTGTGTTTTCAGCATCACCCAGAAGAGGAACCCTCTCTACCAGGAGGTTGTGAGGACTTCAGGTCATGTCATGATGGGAGGTCTTCTAACTGCTGGGGATGTGCTTGTGAAGAAGCTCACATAGGCTAGACTCTTTCTCTTCCTCTCTTATCTCATGGACTCAGTTGAAAGATTTCACTCTGTTCTGTGCTCCCGGCTATCACAGGCCACGGCATCCCAGGCCCCAAAGCAATGTGCCCACTACTATGATCACAGTCCACACACTGTGAACCATGTAAGCTTTTTCTCCTCATATGTTGGTTGTGTCAGACATCGGTTGCACTGATAGGAAGTTGACTGCCATCATATTTAACGCTCATCAGTCTTTTCCTTTCAACCATTCTAGTAGTTCTGTACTCCTACTTTGCTGTGAAATGGGATAGCAGAACAAAATGGAAAACAGACAATCAAAAGCCTAATTTTAAAATTGTGTTTTTAAGAAAACTATAGCTTCAAAAAACAGTCAGCTATCCAAAGTCCCAGCGCCATTTTATCCCCACTGGGAAACACACCCTAAAATTTCTAAGATGCTTAAAACGACACAAGAAGACTTTAAAACAAGCCCTTCTTTTATTGCTAAATCAAGTTTACATGTTTCTTCTGAGTAGATTTATAAATTCTACAAATTTCCAGTGCTGAGAACATAAAATATCCTCAAACCCAGACTCTACTGCATCTGTCTCTGAGTGCCCACATTTTGTTCTGCATATGTATTTCTTTGATTCCACCTAATAAATACAAATAAATCTCATTGATGAGTCAGACAGATCTTTTCAGCGACAAGTCAAGGACATATGGTGTAGGTGGAACCAGTACAAGTTTCCATCATTTACTTATTTATCTGTTTGTTTGTCTGTTCATTTATTTATTGTATCTTTTTCTTTTTTAGACAAGATCTTTCTATAGAATGCAGACTGTCCTTGAACTCACTGTGTAATCTAGATTGACCTCAAACTCATGGTCATTCTCCTGCCTTAGACTTCCAAGTGCAGGAATTACAGGTGTGCCTCACTCTGACTGGTTTCCATCTTCTCTTTAGGAGATATTCCCTCGGACTCCATCCATGACAGGTGTGCTTTTATTTGTGTTTGCTTTAAAACGTATAGAAATGTTGAGCATCTTTCAATGCATGCACTTATTTGCAATAATACATCTTCTAGTATGAAAAGTGTATTTAAGTACTTTGTCACTTTTTATGTTTATATTATTGCTCTTGAAGTTTGAATGCTCTGTATGTATTTGGCCATAGTCTGTCATGGCAAGATTTTCACTGTTAAAAATTAAAAACATGTAAAGCTTCATCAGTAATAATCTTTTAGCGAGCTAATTTAAGGGAGGTGGGCAGGAAAAGTTACTACCTATAACCACCTTTGTGCAATGGGTACATTCAAAGCAAATTCAGGACTCAGTATAATTTGTAAAGTTCCAGAGGTCATATGAGCAAGAGTACATAAAATCTTTTCTTAAATTGTAAAAAAAAAAAAAAAAGTTACTTCTCAGTTATTAGGATACTATCAGGTTGCTGAAAGATAAGTAGGGATTTAGGAGTTTTCATCTCATCTAAAGAACCTATTGATCCAATTAACAAAGTCACCAGAAGGAAATCCAAATAGCATGTCTATTTGGAAACACAAACCGAGGGCTTCTTACTTGGAAGCCCTGCTTATCACTTTCGATGAGGTCACACCAGCCATGTCGAAAAAGCAAATATATATGTCCTGGAGTCTGGCAGAACCAGATGAACACTTGTCCCTGCCACCCACTAAGATTTTAGTATATACGTGTGCCCAGGGAACTTACTTGTCATAGCTTATTTAAAAGAAAATGACTAGTTTGTCACAGTGCATTAGAGTCCTGCCTCAAAAGGGTATCAGATGATTCTGAGACAAAAAAAAAAAAAAAAAAAATCACACTAGAAGGATGTTACAGCAGCAAAGAGAGGGAGAGTCATGGAAAGCTTTCTTATAAAATGCCAGTGTTACATTATACACCTTACTGTGGGCACAGGGGCAGTATCCAGGATAGGGCAGTGCTTGCCTGAGCAACTGCCCTGCTGTGAGGGCCTCCATACAGCCCACTAGAAGCACTGTCACCACCACCAAATGGTTCTAAGAAAAGACAGAGAAATTGAAGGGAGACAGGCGAAAGAAAGTCATAACCGCAAATAGTGCATTTAAGAAGAATGGAGCTTCTGGGACCCGGTCAGAGACCCGGAGGCAGTCCACAGCTGCATTCCCCTGATTAAGTTAGGCTCCTTGCCTTCCAGGTCCATCACAGCCCAGTGCCTCAGAAATAAGTCCATAAACCAGACTAGCTGAAAAGATAGGGAGCAGAAACATGATCTTGACCTGAAGAAACAAGCTGAGAAAATTAAAAGGGCAGAGCAGAGAAGGAAAGTCTAAGAAAGTTTGTTCATAAAATGGAAGTGCGGTGGATTTGATAATGGTTGACTTCCAACACCAGCCAAAATGAATCAGTGGGGTTCTCTGCATGGAAGGCCCACCTGAGGGTGCTGTCAATAGAACAAAAAGAGGGGATGATGGTTTGCTGTTGGTCCTCCTGGAGCCACTTGTGCTAGTTTTCCTAGTATTAGCTCAGCTGTTATCATCTGAGCAGCTCAGATCCTCACTGTCAGGAAAGATAGGTATAATGCTTCCTTTGGGAGCTCTGGGCCTTGAGCATTGTTTCCTGGTTCCAGAGCTGCTGTCCTGGCCTGCTAATACAGACCCTTTATCCTGCTGGCACAGACTTTGCAGCTTCCACCACTGGCCCCTGGGCCTGCCCAATGCAGATCTTTGTTACAGACGTTCATAAGATGTTGTTGTGAGCTCTAGGCCCCAAGCTGGACTCATGCAGGACACTGCCATGGGATGTAGGCCCTCAGCTGGATTCTTTGGGTCTCTACTATGAATAGCTCTCTTGATTCGACTGTTTAGGTGAACATTATAAAATAATCCTATAAGTAATGTACCTTGTATGAAATCCATTCCCTTGTGCCCATCTTTCCTGACAGTGAGGATTTGAGGTGCTCCGATAATAACAGCCGAGCTAATACCAGGAAAACCAGTACGAGCGGCTCCAGGAGGACCAACAACAAACCATCTTCCCCTCTTTTTGTTCTATTGACAGCACCCTCAGGTGGGTCTTCCATACCAAGAACCCCACTGATTCAGTTCAGCTGGTGGTAGAAGTCAATCATTACCTGAGAGAGAGAGAGAGAGAGAGAGAGAGAGAGAGAGAGAGAGAGAGAGAGAAAGAGAGCAACCTCATACCTATAATATGGACACAGAAGCTTCACATTTTTCTTGAGGACACACTCCATTCTTCAAGTGTGTTCTTTTTATTTCTGCCTAACAAATCCCTTCTTATGCCTCATACTGATTAATCATGAATTTCTTTTCTTTCTTCCAGAAGTTTGTGAACCTGAAAACTTACTCTCTAAATTGGATGGGTTAGAGTCCCTCTGTGAACATTGTAGGCAGCCTTGGATCCAGGATTGTGATAACTGAAAACTTCCTATTCCCTCCTCCTCTTGAATAAAAAGGTTATCTAACTGGCCAGAACATTAGGCTTATATCACCACAAAAGGATACCTAACTATTAGTGATTACTAAAATGTTAATTTAACAACAAAGAAAGCTTTTTATATAACAAGGCCAGAATGTTTTTATATAACAAGCAAGAATCTATACATTGACAATGCCAATGCCAATGATTTTTTTAGAAAATACTTTGGACCTCTTCCTCGGCTCTGCCTATGGAGATGGCAGCCATCTCTAACTCATCACCGTCATGGACGCCTCGTGAACCCCAAAGTTGCCCATAAGAGGACCAAGTAGTTCATCGAGCACTAGTCAGATTATCAAGCCAGAATGAAGCGCAACTGACAGAAAC
Organism: Myocastor coypus; assembly: GCA_004027025.1. Taxonomy (NCBI): domain Eukaryota; kingdom Metazoa; phylum Chordata; class Mammalia; order Rodentia; family Myocastoridae; genus Myocastor; species Myocastor coypus. The sequence continues at coordinate 32,611 of PVJA010022016.1, forward strand.
CCAGCAGAATCATCTTGACGCCCAACATAGGCTATGGAAGTAGCAAAAAGACAAAGCAAACGCTGCCTAGCGGCTTCTGGAATTTCCTGGTGCACAATGTTAAGGAGCTGGCGGGCCTGCCGATGTGCAGCAAGTCTTGCTGCGCAAAGATCGCTCACAACATATCCTCTAAGAAGCGCCTGGCCTGCGAGCTCAGTGGACTAAGCGCTTGCTAAGCACAGGAGCCAGGGTCCCTGGTGCTGCATGCCACTGTGGCCCGGCCCTGGGGCTCGCTGAGCCAGCGATGGAGTCCGGGCATGGGGGCGCATGCCTGTAATCCCAGCACTAGGGAGACAGAAATCAGGAGAATCGCTGCAAGTCCCAGTTGTATAGTGAGACTCTGCACAATAAAACAAAACAAAACAAAACAAAATAAACAAAAAACCCTTAAGAACTGCAAGGGCATTATGGAAAGAGCAGCACAGCTAGCCATTCAAGGTACCAACCCCAAAGCGAGGCCGTGCAGCGAAGAAAACGAGTGTACGGTCTGTGTGCATGTGTTTTTGCACTTCAGTAAAATCACAAAGACTGAAAAAAATTTAAAAATGAACAAAAAGAAAAGAAAAAATAAATACTCTGGAAAAGAATCCATTATTATAGAATTAATGTAAAAATTCTATTGGTTTAAAATCCAGCATTTTGACTCGTAAGCCTGATGCACAGAAATTCTTATACATGTTCCTCAGGAAGCAGATAAGAATGTTTGAAAATTTTTATTTGAAAATTTTAAAATCTATGAAATCTATAAAATACAGTGTTTAGGAAAATGGTCATTTCTGAAAGGGGAATAATGAATGTGCTTGTGCAGGGCACCCCTGGTTTCAGGGCAAGCTTCTAGCTGTTTTCTTTTTCTGTAATACTAGGCTTAGCACACTGGAAAATATTTCCTTTTAAAAATTACAGAGCATATGTATACATTTCCTATATGTATACATTAAACATTCATACAAAAGCAGATGTAAGATATTCAAATACTTTCAAGACGGAAACGTGTGAACATGTAACAAGCTGAATCTGGCTTTCAGAGTGCTCTCATCTGTTTCAAACCCATAAATAGTCTTGGTTAGGTACACAGCCCTTGCTTAGCTAAATGCTTTCAATGTTGATGTAAAGCATTTGATGAAATTTTTATCTCACTTCAAAAGATTAACATGAGAAACTGGCCTGTTTATTGGAGGGCAGACATTTGCCACACAAGGAAGGAATCAAGCTATCCAAATTGTACGGTCCTGCCTTTCCCTCAGCAGCTTGGGCCGCCAATATTTTGTCTGAGTAGCTGTGATTCATATTACTGTTAAAACTGCTTAGAATCGCCAGGCGTGGTGGCGCACGCCTGTAATCCCAGCACTTGGGAGGCTGAGGCAGGAGGATCGGTGCAAGTTCGAGACCAGCCTGGGCTACAAAAGTGAGCTCAAGGCCAGCCTCAACTGCATAGCGAGACCCTGTCTCAAAAAGACAAAAAAAAAAAAAAAAAAAAACTGCTTAGAATCAACTACATCCGACTCCAAAGATGAGTGGGTTTTAGGGAGTTTCTAAAGACCCGCTCTTCCTTCCTTGCTGATCTCCCCATTCAGTCTTACCTCTCTCAGCTACTCTGGGCTTTTCCCCACCTCCAAGAAGCTTTCTCCCAGGTCCTGCCGCTGCCGCACTAGCACAACTTTTCATTCTTTCCCAGTGGGCTCAGCGGCTGTCTCACTGTGTTTGGCTTAACCACGTGAGCATATAATTCAGCTGAATTATTTCCCATCCTCGTCATGGTGTTACTTAGTGTCTCTGTGAAGAGGCATCGCTTTGCTATCACGGGTTTCTAAGATGTGATGGCAAAGTCCGATTTTTGGTCTTTTTTTTTTTTCACTTCTTCTTGCATTATATGCAAGCAGACATTGTGGAATTCTTCACTTTACCTCTCATCTTTGAGGATTCCATTTTACTATATTTAAAAAATAAATTCAAGGGGCCGGCCAAGTAGCTCAGCTCTCAGGAGGCTATAAACAGGCAGATCACTATGAGATCACTAGCACTGAGACCCTGAGCACCCTGTAGATCTTCCCTAAAAAAAAAAAAAAAAAAAAAAAAAAAAAAAAAAAAAAAAAAAAAAAAAAAAAAAA
>PVJA010022017.1:0-34552 GCA_004027025.1 Myocastor coypus
AGGGAAGGGGGAGGAGGGAGGGAAAGGGAAGAAAGGGGAGGGGAGGGGAAGAGAGGAAAGCAGAGGGGAAGGGAAAGGAGGGAGGGTGAGGCCAAAGCAGTGAGGTACTGCTGGATTCCATAACATGGATAAGCAGTGAAGACACGCTGAATGAAGGAAGCCGTCACCAAAAGCCACAATGGTGCGTTGTTTCACTTACATAAATTGTCTAGTCAGGCGCGCTACAGAACCAGGAAGTACTTTCTGGAAGTGGTTGCCAGGGCCTGAGAGACAAGGGAAATGGAGTGGGAGTAATAATAGGAGGAGGAAATATTTCAAGGGAGTAATAGTAATAATAGCTGGGGGTGATTAAGTATTCTAAAATTACTGGCGAAGGCGGTACAACTCTGAATATAGTACATTTTAGGTGCGCAATTCAGTAGGTTTTGAGGACTGGGAAAAAAAGTTACATACAAAATTACTTCTTTATTTGCTTGTTTGTCTGTTTGTTTGTTTGTTTTTACCAATTTTGAGGACTGGGTAAGAGGGACCAGAACATGGGGGAAGCTCTCGTCAAGCACCGTTTCCTTTTTTCTCTAATGGAACCCCCCCCCCTTCGAGGTAGCAGACCCCATGGCGATAGGTGAGCTGCGTGCGCCACCCCATAGCATCAAAGGCCAAGTCACATGGCGTATGTCAAAGTCGAGCATGAGATGTAGGTTTTGAGCCCATTTTCAGCTACCGAGGACCAAGCCACAGGGCCTCGCCAGAAAGCCATGAGCAGTGATTCTGCTCCAAACTCACAAACTTATTTGCTTGCTTGATCATTGCTTTTAGATCAATATGTGAGGAAAAGCACCAGCGAGCAGAGAAGCTTAGCATCTTCCAGCAAATGGCTCTGTCTACCCCCAGTCACTTCAGCAAGGCAAACCAGGCCAGCGAAGGAGCAGACGGGGAGGAAGACGCAGCTAGGGTGTCTCCGCTGGTCTGGTCTTCCTTCCGCTTCCCAAGCTCCGCCTTCCCACCCAGGTTGCTTCTTCCTCCAGCCCCACGGTAGCCCAGCCCCAGGCCGCGCCCCCTCCGTCCTCTGGCTGCCCGTGGCATTGACTCTGTGTCCGTGCGTCCCAGACTTGGTTCTGCCAGAACTCACTGGAGAGCTTTGTTATCAGAGACACCTGCAGCCTAGTATGAATGCACTGAACAATAATTAGTCAGTTTGGCTAGGTAATCAGCAATTTTAAAAACCAATGATTCCTTAAGAGACAGTCTTGAGGGTGCTGTGGTATGTGCCTACAATCCCAATACTCGGGAGACTGAGGCAGGAAGACAAAGTCTGAGTCCAACCTGAGACAGAAAGCAATTGTGAGTGCGGCCTGGACTTCACAGGGACACCTGGCGTCACAGGAATGGCAGCTTTTGCTGGCCTGAGTTCCTCTAGTCTCTTGAAAGGAGCAGTTAATGTCTCAAAAATGAAATTTAAAAAGAGACTCAGCCTTGAAGTGACACACAGACTCGTACAGTACGCAGGCATTATGCATTGTCATCTTGGTCTTATATTCTATAAGGTAAGTTAATGTTTTCTCTCTCCTTTTTATTTTTTTATAATTTGTATCAGTCTTTCAGGCTTATATCTGGAAATCTGAGCCTCTAATTTGAAGAAAACAATATGCAATATAACAACCAATGTTGAATTCCTATCATTTTGCTTAGGGAAATTCTATATTTTTTCTAATTTTTTTCCAATTTTTTGTATTTTCTTTAAAAATAAAAATAAAATAAATATATTATTGGGCTGGGGAGATAGCTCCACAGTTTAAGCACTTTCAGGGCAGGCACAAGGACCTGGGTTCAATCCCCAGTACAACATGCCTTGTCAGTCCTGAGCCGGTGTGGTGGCATACACTTAAAATCCCAGCACTGGGGAGGCTGAGACAGGAAGATCACTGAGTCTCAGCTGTGTAGCAATAATAATAATAAATTATTAGAAAGTATTAATAATAAATTGATAAATTAATTAAACAAATAAATAAGTGTATTCAGTCAGATGTGACCAAAAGTACAGTGGACGCTTCTGCCAAGTACCATCCCCTGCTGTCCCCTCATCTGCCTTAGTCACTAGATCTCTCACTGTGACTTCTGGTTCTTCCCCAAATCCAAAGGCCTATGGGAAGTAAATGTTTTGAATCAACTCAGGATATCATGGCTGAGAATTTCCAGAACTGCTTCAGAAGGTGCAGAATCTGCCTGTATCCTGCATGTACAACCTCGTATGTTGTTGCATACAACCTACAAGTGTATGTGAAGCAAGCAGCGGAGGGGGTTGAAGACAGTAAATAGTCATACATCTTTAAATGCAAGCTTTGTTTTTAAATTTAAACACTCACTGCATGCTTGATCACACCTCATAAAACATGGAAATAAGCCACAGTTGAAGCTATAATAATAAAAATAACTTACTTTTCAAGCTAAAATAATAATAATAATAATAATAACCCATCCTTATTTTTAATGAGCTCTTAGTGAGAGGGAGAGAGCAATAAAATGGAACAGTAAGTCTTATACTATGGAGATAAGCAGAGGAATACAGAAGATTCTGTGAACTTTATTTTGAAATGGGAAGGCTTTATGACAAGAAATATTTACTATAAGCACAAGAAAAGAGCAAAGAGGAGAAGAAGAAGGAAGAGGAAAAGAAGCAGGAAGAGCAGAGAGGGAGGAGGCAGACCAGAGAGGAGGAGGGGGAGGACACAAGTGTGACACTAGGAAGACCAGGGACGTAGAGGACAGGAGGCGGGTGCTATGTGTAGCAAGGGACAGCAGTGGCCTCAAGACCCACCTCCCAGGACCCCCTCAGAGAACAAACTGTTCCCCTCTTACAAACAAAGCTGAATGGCCAGGAGGCACTAACCCTCAGCAGCAGCCCCTGCCTGACAGCGCCCACAGCCATGTCACAGGCAGTCACAGCAAGCAGAGAGCATCACAGCTGGGGCTGAGACACTGGTGGTCTCTGAACCAACCAAAGAGCAGAACCAGAGTGCTTGCTTCGGCAACCCCGGTACTCTTGGAGGCAGGAGGATTACAAGATCAAGTCCTGCCTGGGAAAGTTAGGGACCTAGTGAGACTGTCTCAAAATTTAATAATTTAAAGAGGGCTAGGGATAGAGTTTGATGCAAAGGCTATGGGTTCAATACTTCATAGAAAAAGAACAAAAAGTTTAAGGAATTTTCAGAGGGAACCAAACAGAAAATTGGACATCAGCATCATAAGTGAGCCTGAGGTACATTGTGAGAACTTGCCTCAGCGAACAACAACAAAAAGCAAACAAAACAAAAGGTGGGTGAGAGAGGAGTTAAAGAGATGGCAAGTGAAGACAAAGAAGTAGAAGGCTGTGGGTGGTTTGATAAGAGACAAAACTAATAGGTAGAAAGCAAAGGGCTTCTACCAGAAATGAATTAAGCTTGCAAGTAAAGACAGAAGCGGACTCAGAGCATGAAGAATGAAGAGAGCAAGAGGAAGTGAAACACTTTGCCTTGGCCTTCGGCACTACCGCATAGCTGTATTTTGGAAATGGGATTTAAGGGATTTGGAGTTGTAGCCTGCAAGGACTTCCTGTTATTTGAGACCAGGGGAGAGCTGCTTAGTGGAAAGCAAATGCTTGAGTTCTAATTCACAGAGCACCTTGAAGATGGTGTAGTCGTGGCCCTGCTGACAATAGCCAGGTAAAGAATCAAAGCTTGACTTGGAATCCCTTCGTGTTGATCGAAGGAAAAAGGAGGGGAGGAACGAAGAAAAGGAGGAGATGGGTGGGAGGGAGGGGGACCATCTGCACACAAGATAATCAGAAGATATCTAGATGGAGTAAAATTCACCTACAAAGGAGCTCTGACTGTGTCTTGGGCATCTGGGGTAATAACTAACAGCATTGTGGACAGGCCTCAGCAGTGACAAGAGATGTCATTAACAAGCGCTGTGACTAATCCTCACATGCAAGGGCCGCGGCTTAATGCTCTTCAGACCTTAGTCCATCTGGCTGGTGCAAGTTGGAAGAGTTACATACTAGGATTCCTGCTGGCCCTGTTGCTATCTGTCCTATTTTAAATGCTAGAAATGTAACAGTTATCAAGATTAAGAAATGCCTCTGATTGCTGAATGGTCAAGTCAGGGAAGCCTTCCTCAGTGAAGTCTGTGTTTTCTCCATCCTTACAAGATGAAGGATGAATGAAGGGACACTGCATGGAGACATCTCCACTGATGGTCCTGCTGCTCTGAAGTGACTGTGACTTCAGGGGTCCAGTTCCTTCAGGCCCCCGAAAACACCTGCTGGATGTCTGTGTAGCCCTACTGTTTCAAGCTACACAGGTAAACAGGAACGCAGATAAATAAAGCATCAGTTTCTCCTGAGTGAACATTTACCTGCCAGCAGGTTCCCAACACAAGGAAAGCTCACCAGTTATTTCATCTTGGGCAATTCCAATTCAAACTTGACCTTGGTGAACCACAAGCACTACACTTCAGCTTGTGTTCATTAGAAATTATAAATGAGGGATACGTGAGATGGAACTACCCCGGGGATAAAAACAGTCTTCTGCTACAAATTCTCATCCACTGGTTCTGATTTAAGATGTTGTTCTTAAGAATATGTAAAGTTGAAGGGTGTCACCTGGACATACCTTTCTACATTTCTGACAGAAATGTAACATTCAGTGCAACTGATCCTCTCAGCCTTTAGAATCAGCTATCAAGACAAACAAACAAAAACAGAAAACATCACATATGGGAGATATAGAGAATTGGAACTTTGTACGGTGTCAGTTGGACTGTAAAATGGTATAGCTGCCACAGAAAGCAGCATGCTAATTGCTCCGAAAATGCAGTGTGGAACTACTACACGATCTAAGTTCAAAAGAACTGACAGCAGGGTCTCAAAAATCACACATGCTCATTAATACCAGCGATATTTACTACAGCCAACCCTCCATATTAAAGAATCCAAGCAAACAAAGAGACAGTATCAACTTATATCATCCGAGAAAATCATTCCCAAACCAAACAACACAGATGGATAGATTTTATTACCTATCAAAACTTCCCTTTATTCACTCAAAACAAAAAACTGTTTTTTTTAAAAAAAGGAAAAAGCCCACAATGAAAAAGAAAATAAAATCGGCATTAATTTAATATAGATAACTGGTTTGGTGAACTTATTTTACAGCAAAACCTTATAAGTCATCATCAATAATATAAAATGTTAAACTATAATTTTTAAATGTTCAAAAAGCATTGGTAGGCCATTGTAAAAAATGTTGATAGCCAATAAAGAGATGTTAATATTTAAAGGGAGATGATTTTTCATTCACTGATGCACAATGTTCTCCAAAGTGTAATGTTAAGTAGTGAAAGGCCAGGAGCCAAATACCACATCTAGTATACTGTTTGTATACAAAACACACATTGTGTATGTGTGTGCATGCACATGTGTGTGTGTGTGTGCACCTAGACACTTCCTTGACTGCACACACATAACCCTCATACAGAAGCTGCTTAAGAAAGTGATGGCAATGGTTTTCCTAAGGTTTACTGACGCATATCTGTGAGGCAAGTGTGGAGTTTCATTGCCTAATTTTTTTTCTTTAGCATTGGGAGCAATGTACAATCTATTCAAGGAATAAACAAAAAAAATTTATTAGTTCTTCAACTTCTTGCAAATCAAGAAATGCACACTGAAAGGAAGAACTCTCCTTGGTTTTATCTATTAAATAAATGGAGTAGAAAAAAATAATATCCCTGAGGTATCCAGTGTCTAAGAAAATAAGCACTATTGTTCACCACAGGTGCTAATGAAGTGAGAAAATCTTTCTGGAGGACAATTTACAAAATGAATGAAGAGGCTGAAAATATACATCTTCACTGCATCAGTCTCAATCACTCAAAACTGATTCTAAGGGCCAGCAAGATAGTTCAGCAAACTAAGCGCCTGCTTAGGCAAGCACAGGGACTGGGGTTCGATCCCTGGCACCACATGCCACATGGCCATGCCCCTGGGCATGCTGAGTCAGCCAGCTGAGCCAGCCATGAGACCAGGCATGGTGGCACACGCCTGTAATCCCAGCAGTAGGGAGGTTGAAAACAAGAAGATCACTACTAGTCTGAGCTGTGTAGTGAGACCCTGTACCAAGTATACAAATGAAAAAAAAAAAAAAAAAAAAAAAAACTTTCAATACCATGTCTTTTTCATCTATTCTTTGGTTGATGTGCAATTGTGTTGTTTTCAAGATTTAGTTACGACAAATAGGCACGTAGTCCACTGAACTATCTCACCCACCCAACATGGTATTTTTATATAAAGGAGTGCTACTCAGCTGTAGAAAAGATAAACTCGAGGCTTTTATAGGGAAATGGATCCAACTGGGGACCATACTCATAAGTGAAATAAATTAGACTAGCATTTGTAAGCATCATTTTGTCTCACTAGAGTAAGAAGCTGAATTAGTAAATAATGTCCAAAAGTACAATGGATATTGTGAAATGAGAAAAAGAAAAAGAACGTTCAAAATGAAAGAGCAACTGGGATGGGGAAAGGAGAAAAGAAGGAAATATATATATATTAATGTAGTTATACTAATTGCTATTAGTTCATTGACAAGAAAGGCTTGTACCTGTATTGTTTGTTCAATTTTTCATGCCTATATCCTGTCATCGGGATGCCTACTTTAAAGATAATATACAATGTACTGACCAACGTTAGTGCCCTACAAACTTGTTTTCAAATTTTGTACCATTGTTCGTTTTTTTCTTTGTTTATTTTTTAGTGTATTTGTAGGGCAGGGTCTACAGGGTTTACAGGGTCTCACTATGTAGATTGGACTCGTAGTGTTCCTCCTATTTTCAGCCTCCCAAGTGGCGGGATGACAGGCACGTGCCACCACGCCCAGTCTCCATCACCCTCTCAATGTGTTCTGGGGGAGGAGCGAGCACAGCACACTAGGGATCAAACCCCGGCCACAGCACTCTGCCCAAGTGGGCACTTTAGTCTGCTGAGCTATCTGGCTAGCACTTGTACTATTGGTTTTTCTTTTTTGTTTAGATTTATTAATTTTAACGAGAAAGAAATAACAATGAAACAGTTCCAAAACACATTAGTAGGATAGCCACAATAATTAATACAATAACTTTTCTAGGCACTATTAGTACAAATCTTTCTTCTCATTGAACTAACAAAGTAGTTGCATGTACAGTCCAATATTCCATAATAGTAGTGAGTTATGAGCAGAACTGACAATGTCAGAAGCTGTTGATTTCAGCCTTTTATAGTTCAACATATTAATATGGCTTTACTTTTCATACCTCATGGTTGAACTTTTCCGCTGGATGATGAGGACCTAGTTAAAGCAAGACCTATATAACAGAAAATGTAATTTCTATATCTGACAAGATCAGTCAAATCCCCTCAGGATCTATCTTGAAATCACGGACAGCATTTTGTAGAACTTTTGTCACTGTCAGCCAACTGGATAAGTCACAGCCATTACTTGACCAATTTGCTCTCTGTGAATGCCTAAGAGAACGTTTTCTCTCTAGGTGACTCTCCTTAGGCACATTATACATTGTCAATCCCTTTCTTTTGTGGCCCCATAACCTCCTTAAACAGAAAATTTGGGACAGTACTGATTTATAGGATGTTACAGTACAGGTTCTCTTACGTCAAGTCTTCACTGACCTTGAGGGGCTAGGGCCAAAATATTAGCTATCCTTGTAACCCTTCTTTTTCTCTCATTTTTTGGTCTAAAAACTTAAGTTGTTAATCTTCCAGAAGAGAAACTTAGTGATATTATTACCCTATAACATAGGCACTGGAGCTTAACATCACCATCTTTCTGAATATCAAATACGTTAGATTTAACATGGAACCAGTATTTTTCCACCAGTCATTGATATGTTAACAAGTCCCTATAGAATATGACAAAAATATTTTTAAATATTACACATTTTTACACAGAAATTTAGAAATTTGTTTACAACTACTTTCTCTTAGTTCAATGAGAAAATAATTTTTGTGCCAATAATGATTAGAAAAAATTATCATGTCTACATACTGTGCTCTGTATAACTACTATGAGGACAACAATATGCATTATATCTATTATTGGGAATGTACTACTAACATGTTTTGAAACTATTCCATTGTTATTTCTTATTAAAAGTAAAAAAAAGAAGAAAAAACAAATTTAGAAATTTAACTGTATATGAAATTGTAGCAGGTCAATCCTACGGCGTTTTTTCTTGCCTCTTATCCTCTTTTATTACCTTTTTTTTAAACAAACATTTACTTGAGAGAGAAAGAGAGAGAGAGAGAGTATAGTATTAGTGGATACGACATAAGAAGCAGTATGCATTTAAAAAACAAGAATGATAGGTATGCCAAGCATGGCTGTAGTATTACACATTGCTCTCCTCAGTGTGGTTGCTTAGTTCACAGATATCAGCATATATAGTTAGTCAGGGTGAGAATTCTACCAATCTTTACCATTGTTTTTATTGAGATTTTCTTTAAAATTAGAAAAGAAATTATGTATTTCCATACAATGGCACAATGAGTGGTCAAAAAATCATGGTAAAAAATTTTGGACCCAAGAAAGTGCCAAGGGGAGTCTACAAAATAGGCTGGGGAGAGGCTGTTTTTAGTCTTCTAAGCTTATATGCACATAAAAACTCAGAAAGTGCCTCCTTTAGCTAAATTTTAAATGCTTTATTTTAAGAGATATTTTTGAAAGATGGGAAGATGGAAAAATTACCTTTTGCCTGTTTTTTTAGTTTCTCTACATTAAACAAATTCAACACAGTTTTGAGAAAAATGTGCTTAGGAGCCAGACTGCTGGAATCTAGATGCCTACGCTGCTACTTGCCACAGCAAGATTGGGTAAGTTATATAAGCTCTGTGCCTTTTCCATAGTTGTAAAAATGAGGATAATAAGAGTTACTACCCTAAAGGTTTATTGTGAGAGCAGCAGAAAATTTAGACATAACTGGAAGAAAACTATATTTTACATTATATGTATTTTATATTATGTATTTATATGTAAAGTATTTTATATATTTATACATGTAAAGTCTTATCATTAGTTCCACAATTTAGGGAAAGATCTTTTTAAAATTCAAGTTTATGGTCTACTGTGCTGTTTCTATGCTCAATTTAATCACTTTCACTAATAATAAAAAGACAAATGCAGAAAATTTAGGGGACAGTGAATCAGAAAATGTTCAATCAGAGGATTTTTATAGTGAAACATATTCTATTAATCAGGTCTTTTAGAAGAAAAAGAATAAAAACATTATATCATTTATATTCTACCACAAAATCAAACTAAGAAAAGAAGTCTATTTGAAAAGCATAGACCCTCCCCAGTGAGGGCAACGTCTGCAATCTTGCCTGGTACTCAGAAACGCTTCATCAGAATCTCTGTTTGCAAGTCCATACGCAAAACGTGTTTTTCTACTAACCTTGTAGAAGAACAGGCTCCATAAAAAATGTTTTAAAGATGCTCTGTGGTTGATAAGCACAGAACTTTTATGAACCTGTGGGAGACTGGTGCTCAGGACCATCCTACTTAAATGAAAATCTGTTGCTAGGATTCCAATGCCTCAAAAATCTGCAGGACGACAGGGAACTGATGAGCCAGGCTTGGCAAGAGAGAATCACAGACCACAAGGCCCACAACAGTGCATTATGCTATGACAACTGGTCCAGGACTATGGAAAAAAAAAATCTGTTGATATTAGATTGGTCCTGCTAGCTCTCATCAATCCCCAAAATAACAATCATGAAAGATGGCATCTTTGTCTAACGAAGGAATGACCAAAGAATATAATTCGTCTGCTCATAGTCTGCTTGATAAATTTTTTATTTTAGTAGATTTTCGTTAAATTAGACAATAACCCATTAGACCCTAGTCTTCAGTTTATACATCTTTTATCTTTAGGAGCTTGCCTTTGCCATCCACGGGGAGCACAGGTTGCCAGGAAGCGCAGCAGGTGGCCTTTCACTTGCCTACCTCATTGCCCCAGGCAGGCCAGGGACAACAAGAGGGGTCCCCTTCAGGGAGCAGTAGGCCACACTGAGACTTTATTGGCTGGACCATGGGCCACTCCTTTGATGCTTCCATAAATTAATCTTTGTGTAGCAGATGAAGTGAGTGCATTTGAAGCCAGTGTCAGTCTCTAGTATGCTCAGGAAAATGCCTCTTGGTGACCCTCAGAATTGTGGCTATCCCGACCTTGGCAAACTGCAAACATGGAACCTGACCTTGCATAACATCCACTCTGTTCTTGTGCCTTGCATGTGCAGGATAACTCCTCCTTCCCCCACGAGCAGCCAGCCTGCTCATATGGCCATTCATATGGCTCACTGGCTGCCCAAGGTAATTGAGAAAGAGGCCTCACTGTTTCAACATAAATTTGCCTTTTTAAGTAACCTCATGCTCCAAAATAACCTCTCAATTCTACATCCAATTATAACTTGCATTTCTGGTTGGAAATAAGGGTGTGGCTTCATGGTCGGGCCACTCTCCAGCATTTGTGAAGTGTTTGATCTCCAGCACAGGAAAAAAACAACGAACAAAAACCACTTCTACTTATGCATTTGTATGAGCTGAGATGTTAAAAGGGAAAGAGCTTCATACTGATCTGGGAACTGAGTCAACCATCTCACAATTTTCCAATAAGAAGTATAACCCAGTTGTCGCATGTGTTGCTCTGGGAATCAAACTTCAGTCCCTACACTTAACCTAAGCGGACGTTTAGTCTGCTGAGCTATCTCGCGGGCCCTGTCCCTTTGTGATTTTTGTTTTTCTTTTTCTTTTCTTTTTTGTTTTTTGTTTTTGGCTGGCTCAGGTTGCCTTAAGGGTTGGTGTGGGGATCAAACTGCTGTCCCCTGTGCCTAACGGATTGTCCAAGCACTTGCTTAAACCACTGAGCTAACCCAAAAGGCCCCCATCCCTTTCTGTCTTGATGGGAGGATTTATACTACTGTTCATGGGTCCCAGTGACAGCTACCACAATTACAAGATAGTTCTCATGCCTTGTAACATGACCTTCTTCCCAAAAGTACAGCTCCACTAGTCTCTCTAAAAGCCCAAAACCCAGAACAGGCCTAGAATAGCAAAAGCAATTCTGGGCAACAAAGCCAAGTCAGAAGGCATCAAATCCTTGACCTGAAATTATTCTACAAAGCCACTGTGATTAAGGAAAAACATCATGGTACTGGAAATAAAAGGGGAAAAAAAAACACAACAAAGGATCAATGGAACATATTAGAAGATGCAAAACAAATTCAAACACACTCAACCACCTTATCTTTAACAAAGGGGCCAAACACCCTCACTAAAAGAAAGACAGTTTCTTTAATAAATGTTCCTGGAAAAAACTGACTTTCCACATGCCAAAGATTAAAACTAGGCCAATATCTTTCACCATACACTAAGCCAAAATCAAAATGGATCGAAGATCTAAAAACTAAAACAGAACCATTAAGTCTACTAGAAGACATAATAGGTAAAACTCTCAAATATATTGGTGTAGGCAAAGACTTTATCGGCAAAACCCCAGCTGCACAGAAAATACTACACAGAATCAACACCTGGGATCTCAATTTATGAGAAAGCTTTTACACAACAAAAGAAACTATCAATAGAGTAAAGAGATAACCCACTGAGTGGGAAAAAATTTCCAGCAATTCATTAAACAAAGGACTAATATCTAGAATATACTTTTAAGAACTTAAAATCAGCCCCCACAAAATTTAAAGAGCTAATCCAAAAATGGGCACCTGAAATGAATAGACATTTCTCAGATACCAAAGTAGGAACAGCACATTAAATACATGAGAAGGGGTTTGACATCATTGGTTATTTGAGAGATGCAAATGAAAACAACACTAAGATTCCATCTCACTCCAGAAAGAATGGCTGTCATCAAGAAATCAGCTAGTGGAGCTGTGAGGAAAGGAGAACCCTTCTTCACGGTTGGTGGGAGTGTAGGCTGGCACACCACTATGGAAAGTAGTGCGGAGATTCCCCAAAAAGCTATAACTAGATGCTTTATTTGACCCAGCTATTCTTCTTGATATCTTTCTGAAACAATTCAAAGCTTAATACCAGAACAATATGTGCACACCCATGTTTATAGTAACACAATTCGTAATAACTAATTCTCAGAAACAGTTCAAATGCTCACTAACTGATGAATGGATGAAGATGTGGTTTTAATTATAGAGTGGAGTACTATTTTATCATGAAGAAGTGTAAACATGAGACGTTTCTAGATAAATAATACACCTTGAAGCCAAACTCCTAAGCAAAATAAACACACATGTTTAAATATGGCATTACTTTTCTGATGTGACAATCCAAAAGTGTAAATAAGGACCAAAATGTGTGACACCCATTGAGAAATGAGGAGAAAATGTTCTAATGGGAAGGGGAACTTGGGAAGATGGAGGGGGAAAGGAAGTAAGAGATAAGACAAAAAATAAAATAAATGGAAACAATGCTTTTGCACATAGGGAGGGGAGAAGAGGTTCATGGGAGAGGAGACAAGTAGGAAAGAGAAAAAGAAAAAGCAAGGTGGTTCATGCACAGGTACAAAGTCCCTAGCATGAGTTTTATCAGTATGTGCATCTGAAAATGTAAAAATGAACAAAAAAAAGAAAAAAGAGTTCACAAAAAAAGAGCTGAATGTCTTTTTACCATCAAACAAAATCTGGATTAAGTCACCATATCCAAAATATCTTTTAAAATTCAATACGCCAACTGAAAAGAGGCTCAGTCTGAACTAACACCTACTAGCATAGAAACATGACACACATACATTTCATAAATCACACACACATACAAACATTTTTTAATCAATGTGTTAATCCTCAAAGCAAAAAGTCCTCTTTGTTTTTAATTGGAAAAATAACCAGCATGTCTTACTCATAAACACAATAAGTTTCATTTGCAAATAAAGCTAAATTTTCAGTTTGCAATTACATTGGCAAGATTATGACATTTCTTTCCACTTTTCTGACAAAATGAATTTCATACAGTATGTGACAACAAGATATCAGTTACCTTTTATTTTAGTTAAGTGACTCACATTTCTTTTACAATTTAAATTAACTGCCTGATGAGACTAATACCCTATGAACTTGAGCTGGCTATTTATAGCAGCAATGTTATAATTGAAATAGAAGTACTATCCTAGAAAAAGGATATGGCTTTCTAAATTCTGTTATAAGAAGTCATCAATGATAACTTGAAGAAAGTTACATTTGCTCATTTTATCTCCATAACATATTAGACTTCTGGAGTAAATAGGAACTACTTAATAATGGTGATCAGAATCTGCTACCATCTAGGAAGACATAACCATAGGCATAACTTCTGTCTTGTTCTTGCATAATAAGAATAGTAATCCACACACTTTATTTCATCTCTCTGATAGGAGGAAGAAGATGCTGAAGGTTTTAAGCAACCAAAGATCCCACAACTCAACTCACAATGATCATGTGTTATTCCATGTGGCCAGGATAAAAATGGATTAGTATTCTATCATGGGGAAACCATGGCTGAGCCAGTAAGTTTGTGTAAATTCTTGGAAGGCTTAAAGAGTTTTATACACAGCATGGGGCTGGCCTGGCCTGAAGGGGCAGGCACCTGTCACCAACTCTAACCTCTCTTGGGACTGTCCCAGGCCTCCATGGTGACTACAGCAACTGTTCAATTTCCACACAGCTCTGGGGGCCGGGTCAGGCAAGCCCAATCCTTCTAAAGATTTATGAAAGAACAACACAAAAGAAAACTTATTTGCATCCACTTCTCTGTCTGCTAACCAGTTTCCCTGGTGCAGAGATAAAGCACAAAAAAGTGAGTGTGACCCTCACACTTGTGCGACACAGGCACTATCCTAGAGGCAAGAAAAACATCTCTGTTATGACGTTTAACACAATATTGTATAACTGAACTTAAGTTAGACAAAATTTAATTACCTATTTTAAGTGTGTGAAAGTGGTCTAGAGATAAGAGGAAGAATTAGGATGAACATTTCACCAGGGAAAACCAGCAAGGATGTCTCCAGTGTCACATTTGATTATTGTCTCCACCACATCACATATAATCACACATCCTCAAAACCCAGGGAGCCTAGGGCCTTGTAGTGGGATCTGTACATTCAGTATGAGATACTAGTTCCCTACAATGCCGTGGGCTGCAAAGAGTGCCCTATGGGATGAGATTCATTGTAAGATACATATTTATTTGCTAATGACACACAGGTTAAGGTCAAAGCCTGATTAAAAACGAGAAAAAAAAAATCTGAAAAGGAGCTAATGAAAGAGTCAGGTGAGATAGGTAATGCAGGTAGCATGCACTGAACCAGCCAGATCAGAAAAAGCTAAGACGCCCCTGGAGACAGACCAGCAGTAGGAAATGGGAGTCTGGGCCAGACCAGAAAACGGTCAGAATGGTGGGACGAGTGAATGGGCCAGGCCAGCTCAAAAGGCAGAGGCAGGGAGTTCCTTCAAGAGTGACAATGAGGGCCAGGGAGATAACCCAGGTACCTGCCTGGCAAGTGCAAGGGCCTGAGTTTGATCCCCAGTTCTAAAAAAAAAAAAAAAAAAAAAAAATTGGCATTGACTACAGTTCATGGTAATGGATGGGGGTAGGGTAGAGGGCAGGAGTAGAAATGCCCAGGATCTGGGCTCAATGCAATAAGGAGAGAAATTCTGGTACCATTTCTGGGGACCAGGAGGCCTGGATGGGAGCCAGGGTTCCTGGTCCTAAAGCAAAGATGGGAGCCAAGAAGGGCCTCAGAAACTCACAGAAGGTTGTACATAACAACAGAAGCCTAGGAACAGGCCCCAGAGTGGGGTACTGCCCTGCAGCAGAAACCAAGAAGAAATTAGCTGTCAAGCTCAGGCACCATTCCTATCAGGGGCACGGGGACAAGACTGACTCTGAATCACAGGAAGAACAATACCAAGCTCTCTTAATTGTCCCTGAATAGCAGTAGTCTATTGCAACTGTCAACCTTGCCAGTGGTAATTCTACTGTCTCTGGCAAGCGCCTTGACCTCTCTGAAAACATCCTGATTTAGCTGTGGAGAAAAACCCTCCCCCACTGGATATTCTCCGTGAAGATGTTCAGACTCTCTGGCATTGGGACCATCCTGTATCTTATTTTTTCTGGGTCTGATTTATCAACTTTTCCATTGAATAACAATTAAAATATCACAGCCAGTGGAATTTAGTTTGGAAATTAAAAGTGTGTTTGAAATCAATAAATATAATTCACATATTAAATAGGGAACAATATTCATACAATCACCTCAATAGATTCTGAAATTTTGTTGAATTTATATTACTTGATAAAATGACACTAATATGTTAATTCATTGGATGTTGATTCATTGTTTTTAACTGTTAGCCAGTTAGAAGGCACTACCATAATCTAACACAAAATATCCATTAAAATCTGTACAGCAATGGTTGGGGGTATAGGTCAGTGGTAGAACATTTACTTCCTCTGAGCAAGGTCTCAGAACCGGGAAAAACTATACAGTAGAGATAATTCAGATGCCTGAGAATGAAATGTCAAAAGCTGTCTTTCAGCAATTAGATACAAGAAAAAAGATGCCCATTGTCACCTTCTATTCACATTGTATCAAAGATTTCACCAGTATAGTAGGTGAAAGACAAAAATAAAACATAAAAAATGAGAACCATGGATGTAGTTCAGTGGTAGAGCACTTATCTGGCATGGACAAGAATTTGGGTTTTGTAGCCTAGTACCATATCAAAAAAGTAACATTGTGGGGTTAAGAAGAAAAAAAAAAAGTCATTATTCATTATTACATAGTTCTAAAATTCAAAATGACCTATAAATAAACTTATTATAACTAATAAGTTAAATTAGCAAGTATCCTGGCTACAAGGACAATATGTAAAAATCTACTGTCAGCTAAAATATGAAATATATGTTTAGCAGTGACATAGAAGTGACAGATACCTAGGAATGAATGTAATTTTAAAAAAGCCAAGTCTTCTCCATAGAAAACTATTCAAACTATAAAAACAAAAACAAATTAAATGAAGCTGAAATAAACAAAGGAATACAGTGTGGCCACAGATTGCAAGACCCAGTGTTGTAAATTCCTTTCTGCCTAAGGGAACCAGAGTTGGTTTTGGCTCCCTACCAAACCCAAGAATCCTAACTGACCCACAGGATTGAGACTGAGGGTGAGCCTCACACTTACAACTGACTTCCTTGCTCTTGGTTGATAAAATATGCCTTGTGGTTTTCACCTCTTTGTTTTTGCTCTTTCCTCAGCATGGGCCCAAACCCTCACACAACGAGAGCTGTTCTTGAGAGTCCCTCCGGTGCAACTCAGGTTGTTTCTTTTGCCTTAAATTCTGTGTTTGATGTGCAATTAATCTTAATGTCTGCAAACTCATATTATCTTTATGTGAACACTCGTTATTTAACTTTTCACAACTCATCTCCCCAAGGAGAAGATTGTCTCTAAGAGGACAAACTGCAGGCCTTAGATTTCTTTGTTTCAACCTTTCACAATGCCCTTTACGTAGCAAATACTCAAACACATCTACAAGTGTCACTTGTTTTGGAAGCAACATTTTGCCACAATCACTGGATAAGAATGACACAACCTTTTGCTTCCAAGCCAAGTAGCTATAATATCCCAAGATCTTAGAAATTCAAGATTTATGTGGCTCTCCCCCTATCAATTAGAAGAATATGGCAAAAAAAAAAAAATCCTGGGAGCCTTACCAATTCCTAAGAATTTACCCAGAAAACTGAGGGTTTACCCAGAAACACTATAGTCCAAATCAAAGAACAGCCTCCAATGAACAAAAAAGATTCAAGATCTTAAGTGAATTTTGTATTCTTGGAGTTTTATAATACTTGAGGGACACAATTAAAACTAGCCTCCCCTCAGGACCTCAAAATACTTCAATGGTGGTTCAATAAACACAAAAACTAAGCTCTGATAGACAACTAGCAGTAGAGAGCATGGGGGCAGAGTGGATTTAGTCAGTTGTCATGGAAAAAAGTCTGGAATTCTATAATCAGAGACCAGAAGTGGGAGAATATTAATAAAACTACAGCAGCAAGCCTTCCATGGGATCACACACAAAATAAAAGAGCTTGTCTTTTAAGCTCTGGATATGAAATATAAGATAAGGAATGCACAGAATTGCACTGCATGTTTTCTGATTCCATTTGTTGACAAGATAAAATATTTAAAATTCAGAAACTTAAGTTTTAAGATGACCTCCAGAAAAGCACATTCCAGAGGCTTCCTGAGGTTCCTGGAAGATGAAATCAAGAAACAGATCCAGAAGTTTGCTCCAGGTTTAGCATTTATGCTAATGCTGGATCAAACCTGAAACAGGGCACGGAAGAGCCCAGAATGGACCAGGACAAACATGGACGCTGCTAACACTAAGCATATTTTTCTCTGTCTCACAAAGATCTACCTTCAGGGTGGAGCTGGCTTAGCCAAGAACATATGCAACTACGTCTTTTGGCAAAGAATCACTTGAGAGAGATGAAAGGTGTTTCTCTTCCTAGGTAGCTCCTCCAACAAAGCGAAGTGTGTGTGTGTGTGTGTGTGTGTGTGTGTGTGTGTGTGTGTAAGAGAGACAGAGACAGAGAGACAAAGAGAGACAGAGATACAGAAACACAGACAGAGACAGAGACACAGATTGGTTACCTTTTTTTTTTTGGTATCATTAAAAAAATGTATGGTAATCCTTGGCTATCCATTCACATTTTTCTTATTTATCTCTCCAGAAATCAGACAGAGACCTAATCTTTTAAAAATGCCAGTGTAAGGCCTGGGGATCTATAGCTCAGTATGAAGATCCTGAGCTCCATTCCCAATACTAGTGGGGAGTCACTTTCAGAAGAACAGGTCTCACCAGGTGTGCTGGCACTCAGGAAGTTGAAACAGGAGGATTGCTATGAGTCTGAGACCAACTTGGAGGCTCTAAGAGTGGGCAAAGGGCCAGCCTAAACTGCATAGTGAGACCCTGACTCAAAAAAATAAAATAAATAAAAAATAAAAATAAAAAAGATCAAGTCTCACTGTCAAGTATAAACACAGGGGGAGCTCAGGGCCTGGCATAATAGACTTCAATTGATTTCTTTACTTTTAGGAAGGCATATGCCCCCCACCTCCACTGTAGCATTTAGAAGTGAGGCTAACTGTGCCTGTAACAGCCACAGGCGCTGACCTTCAGTCAACTCTGTTTCGTGCCCATCTCAGCCCTAGTTGTTCAGAGTCATCTTTTGCCTCTAGACCCAAAGCCTACCTGAAGTTGCAGTTTCATGAGTTTTCCCATGCACCTGGACTTCTGCCAGTGTAGGAGATACCCGAACTCCCCTACTAAGCTGCTTGCCAGCCACCCACCCACTCTCCACATGCTAGCTATTTCATAAATTTCATGTATTAGTCCAGCTTTCACCTATCCCTGCCTATATCCTCTTTGCTCTTGTAGTTGAGTGCCTGGCTTCACTCCTTTGGTGACATTTTAAGGGCATCGCTCTATGGACACAATTCCATGTGTCCAATGCCCATCCCACCTCTGCTTCTTCCTAGCACATAATTCAAAAATGTATGGCACATGGCTTCAGGCACACTAAAAACCAAAATCTGGAGATACACAAATAACTCTCTGATGTATTACAAAGTTCTTGATCCATGAAGACCTTGAACGTATCTCACTTTTAATATTTTGTACAAAAAAATATATGTGAGTTATGTAGTGAATTTCTATATAAGTGAGTGATGTAGCCTACATTGCCACAAGATTTTGGGGGGTTTTGCCAAGATGTAGAGAAAGGCGTGTAATAAATATTATCAGACATACTTAGTTAAAATAGTGCTGATATTCTGCCTCTTAAAACTTCCTTTCCCTATATTGTAAAGAGATAATCTACTTAAATAATAAACCAGCTCTACACAGGGTAATGTCTGGGTGGTTATGTGAAAAAAGATGTGCTACTTTCAGTCACCAGCATTTTATGGAAGAGAAAATAGTTTTACAGAAGTCTAGATTTCTTTCTCAATATAATAAGACTACAAAGTTGTGCAAGTTCAAAACCATGCCAGGAGTTGTAAACACTTGGGCATCAACTACTACCGAGTAGAGGGATCAACCTGTGATTTGGAGCCCTGGGACCACCTTGCGCTTCACTCTCGGTCATGCCGGCTCACACATCCTTACCAAAGATACCATCTGTCCCATGTGCAAAGCTGCAGGTGGCTCTTGCCAGAGGCGTTTTCCTCTTCTTCCACTACCTGCATCCATGTCTGCTCTTTTATCTGCATTGTCTTGGTTTCCTCCCTAAACCAGGCTCTTCCCAGTCTAATCTTCCCTGTATATGGGAACTTCTTTATGCAAATCTTTGCTTCAATGTGTTATATTCCCATTCAAAGTACTCCAATGCTGTGACCTGCAGAGAGAAGCCAAAAACCTCTCAAAAGGCAAGTTGGTCAAAGTTTCCACAATCTAAGCACACCTACCTCCACATGCTGAAGCCGTCAGCCCTCCAAGATACCCCTCCTGGAACCCGAACATACTGTGCCCACCCCAGAGCTGCTAAGCCTTTGCTCAGGGGCTGTTCCCTTCCAGCCAGCCACACCCTTCCCTGCCTCAATTATCCTCATCTTTGCTCCAAGGTCATTTCTATGAGCTGTCTCCCTAAAGAGATTCTCCCAATCCCTCTAGGTCAGGTCATTCTCTTATAAAACCAGTATGTCATTATGTGTTGGAGAACAAATCACCCTCTGCCTGCTGCTGCTTGACTAGTATACATGTCTATGGATTAATTCCAAATATAATGCAACTTCCTTGGCATGGCCATCTATCTCCTTAAGAAACCACTAGGATGCCATGGACATCTATTTAACAAATGCTTGTTGGGTAAATGAATTACTTTTGGGGGGAGAAAGGAAATTTTGTCAGATAATGATACCAAAAGCTTTGGTTATGACTGTAAACTGATACATCTGTTATGCTGAATTTTGGTGAAGGACAGGCCTCGATCTATCAGTGTCTCACACAGTGTCTTACTCTCCTAGCACCAGGCACCCTGCCTAGGCCAGTGTGACACTCACTATAGAGGAATAAAAAAGCAAATAAAAATCTTTACCATGTTGCTTTTCAAACATTCTAGTCCCATCATTTCCAAAGACTTGGCAGGCATGTCTTTATTTTGCTACCTAATTTTTTTTTTCTGTAATTTTAAAGTATCAGCAGATAAACTACCCCTCGCTCCGTGTCCACTTTCATCTCCTCAGGAATCCCACTACATCAATTATTCACCATATTCCCTACCACAGCCAGCGTGTGCTTTCCAAATTCACATCTGACTTGTGTTATTTCTGCCGCAGGAGTCTTCCAGTTAGGCCAAGCCCCCAACTGATCTGCGGATACTTACAATCTCTCCATGGAGCCCTGAACTCCAGACCCAGTGAATCACTTTCAACCCCCCTAACATGCCAGATCCTATCTTGCTAGCCAGACATGTTTCTTGCTGTTTCTTTCTTGAATACCCACCTCTGGCATGCTCTCCCAGTCCTCCTGATAAACATCTATGCCTCCTTTAAGATTCTGATCATTTTTGAGTGTTGACTTTCTATCCGGCTATGCTACTGAATTTGGTTATTAAATCTACAAATCTCTTGATGGAGATTTTGGGTCTTCCATGCAGACTGTCATGTCATCTGGGAACACTTCTCCCTTTCCAATTGTTATTGCTCTTATTTCTCTAGTTTAATTGCTCTGGCTAATATTTCCAGAACTATATTGAATAGGAGTGGTGACACTAGACATCCTTATCTTGCTCCTTATTTTAAAGTAGAGGCTTTCAGCTTTTGTCCCTTTAGTATGATGTTGGCTGTTGGCTTGCCCTTGACCACCCAGCAAGAAAAAGAAAAAAAATGCTTAATTACAATGCATGAAACGCAGAGCGAGATTGGTGAGATAAACTTTAGGAGGCTTAGATTCAATAGCCTCCAACATTACAAGCTTCACTGGTGGCCCACTGCAATTGTAGAACATTTGACTGTGTATGTATCTGTTTCCTCTTAGTCCAAAGAGAAGTATATTCTTTTCCTTTTTTTTAATTTTTTTCTAAGCAACATCAATAGGGAGGTGGGTCATGCCCACACACTGTACTCTGTAGAACGAATGTGAGGACAATACGCAATATGTCAACTTTCAAAAAAAAGAAAGGGAAAAGAAAAAAAATGTAATGTTGATTTAAAAGGGTTAATGTTTAATTGTTTGATCAATCTTATATACCTATATGTACTAATCTAAATTGATCTGATGATGAAAATATGTAATATAATCATTGTTAAATTTAAACAATAAAAATATTAAATTAAAAAATAATAATAAAGATAAAATTAAATAAATAATAAAAGCTGGAAAAAGTATATTAAAAAAAAAAGAAGCTGGAAAGAGATTTCTTACTCCTGGATAGGAAGAACCAACATTGTAAAAATGGCCATACTGCTAAACTGTTTAACAGATTCAATGCAATCCCAATTAAAATACCATTAGTATACTCACTGATCTCGAGGCAACATTCCTAAAACCCATATGGAACCAGAAATGATCTAGAATAGCAAAAGCAATTCTGGAAAACAAAGGAAAGGCAAGAGGTATCATAATCCCTGGTTTAAAAGTATACTACAAAGCTACTGTGATAAAATCTGAATGGTACTGACAAAAACAGACCTACAGATCAATGGAACAGATTTGAAGATGCAGACACAACTAGAAACACATTCAGCCACCTTGTCTTTGACAAAAAGACCTAATATGTTCACTGAAGAAAGATAGCTTATTTACTAAATGGTGCTGGAAAACTGGCTTTTCACATGCCAAAGATAAAACTTAGACACATGTCTCTCACCAAGTACTAAAATACAGCCAAAATGTATTAGAGATTTAAATATTAAAACAGAAATTCTAAATCTACTGGAAGAGAAAGTAGGTAGAAATCTCGAAGACACAGAGGTAGGTAGAGAGTTTATGAACAAAGACCAGACTGCATAGGTAACTTCAAAGAAAACTTGGAATCTCACCTTTTTGACAAGTTCTGGCATGTCAAAAAAAAAAAAAAAAAAAAACCTCACCAACAGAGTAAAAAGAGAACGCATGAGTTGGGAAAATATTTTAACCAACTATTCCTCAGAAGAAGAATTTTTATTTAAAACATATAAGGAATGTTTTATTTTTATTTACTTATTTATTTATTTATTGTATTTTTAAGAGTAAAAATAGCAGAAAAAAAACAGTGACAAGAGTACATATAGTACAGAATTTCAAACCAAGAAAAATTTAACAATGGTTGCATTACATGTTTTCATCATCAAATCAATATAGATCAACAGACACAGGTATATAAGACTGATCAAACAGTTAAACATTAACACTTTCAATGAACATTACTTAACTCTTCCAATTGCATTTTGTATTTAAGTCACTCTTCTAAATAAATAAATTCATAAATAAATAAATAAGTAAAACTATAGGGATTGAGACTGCAGAAAATACAGGATCCTGTGACTGATTCCTGGTGCCGCCCAAAATTTATTTTTTAATTTATGTATGTACTTATTTATTTATTCTTCTGGGTCCTTAAACTAGGGAGACTATATGATATTTGCATATGTAGGTCTGATTCATTTCACTTATGAGTATATGTTCAAGATACATCCATTTATACATGAAATCTTCTAGTTTATCATTCCTTACAGTTGAATAGTATTCCATTTTATGAAAATACCCTATCTTTTCAATCAATCTTCAGATGATAGACATTTTGATTGTTTCCAGAATTTAGCTATCACAAATTGTGCCACTATAAACATAAGTGCACAGATATCACTACGAGATGTTTTCAGTTCTTCTAGAAAAATTCCCAGTAGGAAGATCGCTGGATTGAATGGGATTTCCAGCTATAGACTTTTAAGGAGTCTCCACACTGCTTTCTATAATGGTTGCACCAGTCTGCACTCCCACCAGCACTGGAGAAGCGTTGCTTTTTCCCCACAGACTTTCCAACATTTATTATTGGTTGATTTCTTTACAGTAGCCATTCTTTCTGGGGTGAGATGGTATCTAAGTGTTGTTTTGATTTGCATTTCACAAATAGCTAGTGATGTGGAACATTTCCTCATGTATTTATAGCCTTCTTGAATTTCTTTCTCTGAGAAGTATGTGTTCATCTCAGATGCCCATTTCTGGACTGAATCTTTTAATTTTGGGACCCTAATGGTTTTTAGTTCTTTATAAATTCCAGATAGAAGACCTTTATCTGAATATTTATTAGTTAATTTTTTTTTAAATTTGTGGATCATCTTTTCACTTTGTTTGTAATTTCTTTTGACATGAAAAAACTTTTCATCCAGAGGAGGTCCCATTTGTTGATTATTTCGAGTGTTAAATGTGAATTTTGATTCTTGTCCATGAACTCTTTGCCTACCCCGATGTCTTTAAGATTTCCTCCGACTTTCTCCTCTAGGAGGTTTGGGGTTTCTCTTTTAATATTTAGATCTTTAATCTATTTTTATTTTACTTTAGTGCATGTTGATAGACCTGGGTCAATTTTAGTTTTTGACATGTGGAGAGCCAGTTTTTCCAGCACCATTTGTTAAAGAGGCTATCTTTCTTCCAGTAAACATGTTTGGCCCCTTTGTCAAAAATAAGATGACTGAGTGTATTTGTATTTACTTCTGTATCTTCTAACTTATTCCATTGATACTCAGGTCTACTTTTTTGCCAGTACCATGTGATTTTATCACAGTATCTCTGTAGTATAATTTTAGAACAGGAATTGTAATGCCTCCTGCCATACCTTTGTTGCCCAGGATTGTCTTTGCAATTCTGGGTATTTTTTGATTCCAAGAAAATTTCAGGAATGATTTCTACAGGTCTGTGAGGTATGTTGATGGTATTTTGGTAGGAATTGCATTAAATCTGTATAACATTTTAGGGAGTATGGCCATCATCACAATATTGGTTCTTCTTATCCAGGAGCAGGGAATATCTTTCCATTTTTTGAAATCCTCTAGGATCTCTTTTTTCAGAGTACTGTAGTTTTCATTGAAAAGCTCTTTTACTTCTTTAGTTAGGTTAATTCCTAAGTATTTCATTTTCTTCAGTGCTACTATAAAGGGTATTGTTTGCCTAATTTCTCTGTTTGTTACCTGTATAGAAGAATGCCACTGACTTTTGTGTGTTGACTTTGTAACCTGCTATGCTGCTGAATTTGTGTATTAATTCTAATAGCTTGTTGTTGAAGCTTTTGGGGTCTTCCAAATAAGCTATCCTGTCATCTGCAAATGATGACAGTTTAACTTCTTCTTTACCCATTTTTATTCCTTTTATTTCTGTCTCTTGTCTAATGGCTGTAGCTAATGATTACAGAACTATATTGAATAGGAGTGGTGATAGAAGACATCCTTGTCTTGTACCAGATTTGAGAGTAAAAGGCTTCAGTTTTTCCCCATTTAGAATTGTTAGCTGTTGGATTATCACAGATGGCTTTTATCAGATTGAGATAGAGTCCCTCTATTCCTATTTTCTGCAGTACTTTGAACATGAATGAGTATTGGACATTGTCAAAGGCCTTTTCTGCATCAATTGAGACGATCACGTGATTTTTGGCTTTGGCTCTATTGATATAGTGTATCACATTTATAGATTTGCATATATTAAGCCATCCTTGCATTCCTGGGATGAATCCTACCTGGTCATGGTGTATAATCTTCTTGATGACTTGTTGCATTCTAGTGGTGAGTATTTTATTGAGGATTTTTGCATCTATGCTCATGAGAGAAATTGGCCTGTAGTTCTCTTTTTTAGTTGTGTCTCTTTCTGGCTTTGGTATCAATGTAATACTTGCTTCTAAGAATGATTTTGAAAGGATTGATTCCTTTTCAATTTCCTTAAAGAGTCTGAGAAGTATTGAGTTATGTCTTCTTTAAATTTCTTGTATAATTCAGTGGTGAATCCATCAGGTCCTGGACTTTTCTTTGTTGATAGGCTTTTTATTACATTTTGTATTTCTTTGGCTGTTATGGGGTTGTTGAGAGTTCTTAAATCTTCATGATTCAGTTTGGTAATTTATACTTTTCTAGGAATCTGTTTCTTCTGTGTCTTCAATTCTGTGAGAGTAAAGATTCTCAAAGGAGCTATTTATGATCCTCTGAATCTCTGTTGGGTCTGTAGTAATTTCACCCTTCTTATTCCTTATTGCTTGAATTTGATTCCTTTCTTTCCTCTTTTTGATGAGGTTATCTAGGGCTTATCAATCTTATTTACTCTTTCAAAGATCTAGATTTTGGATTCATTAATTCTTTGTATTGTTTTCTTTGTCTCAATTGAATTAATTTCTGCTCTAATCTTTATAATTTCCTCCCATCTTTGGGCTTTGTATTTCGTTTGCTCTTCCGTTTCTAGTCAGTTTAGGTGTTGCCTTACAGTATTTGTTCCTGTGCTGTCTTCTTAACATGTGAGTTCAGGGCTATAAATTTCCCTCTAAGAATTGCTTTCATTGCATCCCACAAATTCTGATAAGTTGTGTTTGAATTTTCATTAAATTGTAGATATTGTTTAATTTCTTGTTTAATTTCATCTGTAACCCACTGGTTGCTGAAAAGGGTGTTGTTTAATTTCCAAGTATTCCTGGAGTTCTTGTGATTTCTTTTGTCATTTGTTTCTAATTTCATTGCACTGTAGTCAGATAGTATGCATGCGATAATTTCTGTTTAGGAAACGTCCCATGTGCAGCTGAGAAAAATGTGTATTCTAAAGTGTTTGGGTGAAACACTCTGTGTATGTCCACTAAGTCAAGTTGTTCCAGGTTCTGGTTCAGGTCTGCTACTTCTTTGCTAACTTTTTGTCTGCTTGACCTTTCTTTTTGAGATAAAGGGGTGTTAAGGATTGCACTATTGGATATGAGATCTTTCATATCCATTAAGGTTTGTCTTAGGTAACACAGTGCTCCCATGTTCAGTGCATATATATTTATGAGTGTTACCTCTTTGTCTTGAATTTTTCCCCTAACCAGTATGTGGTGGCCTTCTTTATTTCATTTGATCAAACTTAATTTGAAGTTTAGAGTGTCTGCAAACAAGATTGACACCCCCGCTTTTTTCTGAGGTGCTGGAGCATGTAGTATTGTTTTCCACTATAAGGAATTTTTAAAAATCAGGTCCTCTCAAATTCAAAAACCCACTGTAAAAGTGGGCATCTGAGATGAATATACACTTCTCAGGTGAAGAAATACAAATGATAAATATATGAAAAAATGTTCAACATCATTAGTTATTCAAGAAATGCAAATTAAAACAACACTGAAATTCCATCTCACTCTGAAAAAAATTGTCTAACATCAATAAGTCAACCAATAACAAATGCTGGAGGCTCTATGGGGAAAAAGGAACCCTTCTCCATTGCTGATGGAAGTGAAGACTGGCACAACCAAAATGGAAATCAGTGTGGAGATTCCTCCAAAAGCTAGGATTGGAAGTCCCATTCAACCCAGGTATTCCCCTCTTAGATATTTTTCCAAAAGAACTGAAAACATCATAGCACAATGATAGATAGATGACAGATAGATAGTGAGATAGATGATATATAGATAGATACATACATAGATAGATACATAAATACATACATACATAGATACATACATACATAGGTAGATAGATACATAGATAGATATATAGATACATACATACATACATACATACATACATACATACATACATATCCATGTTTACAGCAGTGCAACTTATCATAGCTAAATCTTGGAAACCACCCAACTGCCCATCATCTGAGGAAAGGATAAAAAAAAGTGATATTTTTTATACAACAAGTACTACTCAGCTATAGAAAAGATAAATTTCAGGTAAATGGATGCAACTAGAGACCATACTCAGAAGTGAAATAAATCAGACCTGTATATGCAAGTGTCATACATCTCACTAGTATAAGAATCTGAAAGAGTAAATAAAATCTGTAAGGTACAATAGATACTGTGAAAAGGAAAGAATTTGTTCAAAAGGAAGAAAATACTGGGATGAGGAAAAGGACAAAAGAAAGAAAGAAGGAAGAAAAGGACATATTTATCTATATATACAGGACAGTTTTGGTAATTGTATTGTTAATTTCTACTGGTCTACTTAAAGGACAAGTTAATGCTTCAATATTTTTTATTCTTTCTCATTTCTTACAACTTTTTAGCCAATATTTTGTACTTACATCTGGCAATATAAACAACTAATTTAAAGACAACATTATGCAATATAACAACCATTGTCAAATTGATATTATTTTGTTTAATGAATTTCTGTATCATTTCTACTTTTTGGCTGTCTTTTATTCTGTTTAAAAATTTTTAAAAAAAATTTTAGAGATTCAGATCGAGCATCCCCTCCCTGTGGAATAATTAAGATAGAACTAAGTCCCTGTGCTTCTGCTCCTGAGGCGCATCACCAACTGAGCACCTGTTCCAACCCTGGGAGGTAACTGTGTCTCTCACTCTACTCTGAGCAGCCACAGGAGATGGAACTTATTTTTGTATGCTTGCTTCATATTACTAATGCCAAGTACAGTGTCTGACACTAAGCAGTGGTCTAAATTGCATTACCTTTTTTAACATAGTGTGAAAATTCAAAATAAAATAAAGAATGAAAATCACTAGAAACACAGTGTGGCCTTACTAATGTATGCCAGATTGCCAAAAAACAAAATTAATGTATTGTTCTAAAACATCAATTGGAATTTTTGTTTACTTTTTAGTTTCTACAGTTATATCTCTGCATATAAATTTTCTCCAAGTATTTCCCAAAGAATGTTAAGTTAATATACTCATGTTTTTATAATTGAGGATTAAAACATTTGAGGGAAAACTGAGATTTAACAAGTAGGTTTGCTTGCCACATACTAGTCTGCATGTAGATTTCTTTTTTTGGTCTTTTTTTACTATTTTGTTTTTTTGTACCGGGAATCGAACTCTAGGCCTTGCGCTTGCTAGGCAGACGCTGCACCACTGAGCTACATTCCCGGCCCTGCATGTAGATTTCTTAAGCAGAAACAGTTTCTAGCAGTTTTATTTTAGCTATGTGTTAGCTACAGTGGTATAAAATATGATCAAAGCTAATTTTAAAAGTTTAGAAAGGCATAGAAAAACCACTGAGTTTCAATCTAACAGGTTTCTGAATCGGGAATTAGTCTTGAGAAAAGTTAGTTTCAGCCCAGTGTTAATTTTTTCTGTAAGTAGCCTAACTACCTGGGATATCAATGCAATAAAATACTGAAGTAAAATTTGCAAGCCCAAATCATACCTTTACTATTATGATTTGTATCTAGGTGTCCCCTCAAAGCCTCATGCAGTCATGGGGTAGACTTCTAGAGTTTGTGATTAACTCATGATCCACTCAACTATAGCTGTGGGAGCTGGAGCGGCTGGGATTATGGGTGTGAATACTACACCAAGCCTAGGCTGGATAACTTGAATGCAATACAAAGGAGACAGACTTGTTCTCTGTCCCCATTGTCGTTGCTACTCCTCCCATTGGCCTTTGCTGTTTTGCTGTTTTCCACCACCATGAACTGCTGCCTTCTGCCATGTGCCACTCTGCCTTGGAGCCAGCTGAGTATGGACTGAAATCTACACAGACTAGGAGTTAAATAAGCCATTCCTTCCCTAACTTTGAGTCTGGGGTACTGGTCCCAGCAACAAGAGATGAATAACTGAGACACCAAGTTAATAGTCATAGTAAGAGATAGAGCCAAACAGCAACCAGTTACCTCAGTTAAGTTTGGAAGAAATTCTATCTTCTGTAAGAAGGAGAAATATGTGAGCAATTGTGCCCCCCAAAAAATTTGTACCATTTATTGAAGTTACGTGAGCATGAATTTCCAATGACGTATCTAATGAAAATGATTGAGAAAAAGCTACTTTATGTATCTGTTTAAAAATAAGTCTTTGTCATGTAATTATAGCAAGAGCAAAGTATACAGGCAAAAAAGAGAATACTGAGATGCTCTATTTCTGAGGTCATATAATTTATTTAACCTCTTCAGGCCTCAATATCCTCCCCTTACAAAATGAAATTAATGCCAACGGGTTATTCAAGTCACAGCATTTCAAAACATTGGGCCCTCTTCATTATTATCACACACTAAGTGTGAATCTTACATTCTCTCTGAAAGCTATTAGCTAGTCCTATAACTAGCCAAGCTTCTCAACAATCCTGCATAGTAAGTGGCGTTTGTCTACCCCTGTAATACTAAGAGAAATACATCTCAAAATTTATATCATAAAACTTTCCTGGAGCTCTAAGGGAAGATCACCATGTGGCAGTCTATTTGCTGTGACATTTTCACCTTAAAGTGCTAGAAGAGAGCACCAAAACAAATTGGATATAGACATAATTGAAATTTGTCCAGAGCTTTACCCCTTGAGCACCCTAAAGAAGGACAGTTCATGGCCACAGTTACATGGGGACCCTCGGACCTTGCCTCCCTGCTGGCTCCAAGCACACAGGCCTCCTGTGCTTCTTCAGTCTCTCACAAGGCTCCTGACAAGGATTAGTTCTGTCTCTTCCTGCCTTCTTTTTGGGGATTTCTTCCCTGGAATCCCACTGTCTCGCCACCTCAAGTCCTGTATGTCTGTGCACAGTGCCCTTCTCAGAGAGGATGACCTTGAGCTCCTGCCTCCTCCCTCACACACATGTTACCTTGCTCTGCTTCTCTTCCCTATAGCGCTTACCCTCTTCTGATACTTGCACACACTTGCTAAGCTTATCCTTTAGTATCTGTCTTCCTCTACCAGGGAGGAAGATCCATGCCTGTGCTGCTCCCTGATGGAGCTAAGCATGCAGAACACTGTCTTGATGTAGTAGGAGCTCCATATTTTTGACTGAATGAAGAAGATGTGGGCCAGAGGGCATTTAGCCCTTCCAGGGGTGGCAGAGCTTCAGGAAAAGGGCGTGAACCTATCCAAGGTAGCAAGACAAGTCTTGTCCCTTTTTTTTCTTTCCCTCCTTGTCACTGATTCAAACTATTTATCAACCCCCAAAGATGTGAAGGAATTAAAACTAGACTAAACGGAGGACAGGACAGCAATAAGAAGAGAAAGAGAAAAAAAAAAAAAAAAAGAAGCATGAAGGGGACCTATATGAAAAAAAAAAAAAAGTGGAATAAAGTTTGAACCTCCAAGTAGATGATGAGCAACCTTCACTCTCCCCTCCCTTCTTTCCTAAAAGTGAAACAAACTGCAAGATATTTTAAAGGTCCAATAAAACTGCATGATTTAAGCAGACATCATGAATGCCAGCAAGCAACAGGAACTTGCTGGGGCACTATAACCTATCTTTCAGTCATGTGTGTAGTAAAACCACTCCTCACCTCTCCAGCGAGCCCATTGCCAAAGACAGATCCATTTTTCTCTCTTTGCCCTTGTATTGCTCTCTCAGTAACATAATACTTTAGTAGTAAGTACAATGGCAGAAATCTCAGGCATGTTTTCAAAATAAGAAGCCCAATTCTTTGGTCACCAGGAACAAGTCAATATTATTTAATTAATTTGGAAATACTCCAGAAGATGCAATAAGCACTCACCTCTATGCTGAGTACTGACATAATAAGGGGGCATGATGTGATTCTTGGTTATAATGTAGGGTTGACCCTTTCATCCCTTACGTCAGTAAGTAAATCTCATACCCCTCTTCCCGGTTGAATTCTGTGAAGTGAACAGGCTTCCTCACAACAATTTCTCATTACTGATTCATAGAAGAGAAAGTCTACCTTTTATATATTCTCACCAAACAAGAGGGGAGCTTATTGAGTTTTATTTTCTCATTCCATTATATGAAAACAATATACTTTTGATTTGTTTCCAGTGTACACAATGTTAAAACAATTCATTGTAATGTTTAATGGCACTCATTCATTTCTTTATCAAATTTTCACTGAGTGCTACTAGATGCTAGTGAGGTGCCTTGGTGAACATGGTGAACAAGGAGTACAATGCTATCTTAAGTTTACATATGGTCAACAGACAGCCCCACCATCCCAGCACCTGTCTTCGTGGAGAGCCACTGCTCTAGTGGATGACCATTAAAGCACACAGAAGGCCCTGGTGTATGTGACTTTCCAAGACACAAATGTTTATATGTACCTTAAAAACAAATGTTATTTAATCTTAAAAATTCATGTGAGTTATCAGCAGAACTGGCAATGTCAGAAGCTGTTGACTTCAGCCTTTTATGGCTCAGCGTATTAACATGGCTTTACTTTCTCTTAGTTAAGGGAGAAGAAAGTTTTGTACTTATAGTGTTTAGACAAGATATCATGTCCACATCTTGTACACTGAGCAACTACTATGAAGACAACAATATGCAATGTATTATTTATTGTAACTGTTCTACTAACCTGTTGTGAAACCGTCTCATTGCTATTTCTTTCTCATTAAATTAATTTAAAAATACAAATATAAAAGAATTCATGTGAAAACAGAAGAGATCTAGAAAAGCAAAGATAATTCTGAGCAATAAGGCAAGTCAGGAGGCATCACAATCCCTGACTTGAAATTATAGTATGAAGTTACTGTGATTAAAAAAAAGAAAGCATGGTATTGGGAAAATAAAAACCAAAGTATCAATGGAACAGAGTAGAAGACACAGAAGTAGCTCCAGCCACACTCAGCCACCTTATCTTTGACAAAAGTGCCAAACACCATCACTGGGAAAAGACAGCTTTAATAAATGGTGCTGGGAAACTGGCTTTCCACATGCCAAAGATTAAAGCTAAACCCATATTTTTCATCATGCACTAAACTAAAATCAAAATGGAATGAAAATTTAAATATTAAGACAGAAACACTAAATTTGCTGGGAAATAAAATAGGTAGAGTTCTTGAAGACATTAGTACAGGCAAATGAACAAAGCTTCATTATACAAGAAATATCACAGAGAGTCAAAAACTTAGATTTCATCCTATTAAAAGGCTTTTACTGCAAGCAGGTGCAGCAGCCGGGTGGCCCATGCCAGCCCCACCTCTAGAATACACTGAGGCAGCAATGAGACTAGGTGGGTGGTGCCTCCCGTAATCTCAGGTCTTGGGAGACAGAAAACAGGCAGATCACTAGGAATTCGATCCAGTAGTGAGACCCTGCACACCCTGTAGACCCTTCCCTAAAATAAAATAAAAAAACTTTTGCATAGTAAAAGAAATCGCCACAGTGAAGAGACAACTGTCCCTCGGACTAATATTTAGAATATATAAAGAACCCCCCAAAAATCAGATCTCCACAAATTTAAAGATCAAGTCACAAAATGGACATCTGAAAGGAAGAGACACTTCTCAGATGAAGAAGCAAAAACAAAAGATAAATAAATGAAAAAATGTTCAATACCACTGGTCATTTGAGAAATGCAAATTAAAACAAAGCTGAGATTTCATTTCATTCCAGATAGAGTGACTCTTAGCGAGAAATCAAATGCTGGCAGGGCTGTTGGGGGAAAGGAACCTTTGTCCACTGCTGGCCAGAGTGTAGAACGGTGCAATCACTGTGGAAATTAGAAAGGGGATCCCTTTAAAAACCAAAATTAGCGATTCTATTTGGCCCAGCTTTTCCCCTCTTTGATATCTTCTCAAAGGAATTAAACGCATCATGTCCCAGAGATGTATGCACACCATGTTCACAGCCACACAGTGTGTAATATCTTGGATACAGCCCAAATGTAAATCAACCAGTGAGTGGATAATGGAGATGCAGATTTTTTTTTAGTACAATTGAGTACTACTTAGCCATACAGAAGGATAAACTTGAGACATTTATAGGTAACTGGATGGATCTTGAAATCATACCCTTAAATAAATTGTACCCACGTGTAAGTGTCATATCATTTCTCTGCTGCAAGAAACCAGAAGTGTAAATAAGGACTAGAATGTACCCTAGATATTATGAAATAGGAGGGAAATGCTCAGTTGGGAAGAGGAGAAAAGAAGGGAAGAGGGGAGAGCAAGGAAGGAAAGAAGAGAAAAGAAAGAGGGGAAAATGAATACAAAGCTTTTGTAAATAAGGAGGGAACAAGGGTTGAAAGGAGGGTAAAGGAATGGGGAGAATGAGGAACTGAGATAAGTCATGTCCAAGCACAAAGTCCATATAACCAAAGGGATCATTATGAATATTTAAAATGTAGTTACAAACTTCAGAAATTCCCAAAATTATTATTAATTCCTTACTACTATAAAAAATGTATGATCAATATTGGAAAGTATAGAAAAGTAGAATTAACAAAACTAATTCATTTATAGCCCAACCACCAGGTCCAGCTAATATGAATGGCTTAACATGTCCATTTCCTTCTGGTTCTATTCCACCTACTGGATTATTTTTATTTGAAAAGAAAAAATAGAAAGATACAAGACCGCTCTAAAGAAAATTAATCCCATGGGAGAAGGTAGCACAGGAACTAGATTGTGTAAAGACATACTATATTTAATAACTACTACAAAATAGTCAGGACACAGAGTGCTAGAATATTAAATTATATTAATTGTAATCATAAATGAAGTACATTTTGCTCTTATTTATATTCTTCTGAAATAAAGCAACTTTATTAAAATTTATATGGAAGACTTATTGTTAAAAACTAGAAGGGCCAGCCAGATAGCTCAAGAGATTAAAGCACCTGCAAGGGGGTGCAGGGGCCAGGGTTTCATCCAGCCTGACCCCGGGGCATGCTAAAGCAGCAATTGAAATAGAGTGTGGTGGTGCACACCTGTAATCCCAGCTCTTGGGAGTCAATAAACAGGTGGATCACTGCAAGTCCAATCTAGTAGTGAGATCCTGAACACCCTGTATACCCTTCCCTAAAATATAAAAAAGTAAAAATAACAATAAAATCAAAACTAGACCATATAAATAAATAAATAAACAATCATAAATGGAGGGCATCAAACTTGATAGATGTTAACATTACACATCTATTATGATCAAAGCAATATGTCATAGGCCTGGCAATAGAAAAATAGATCAGGAAAAAATTTTTTTTAAATCTTTAAAAGATATTACTACAATTTAATTTATCAGAGAAAAGACAGTTTAATCCACAGGTGACATGTGAACAATAGATTACTCATATAAAAGGAAAGAGCCAGGGAGGTAGCTCAGTAGCATAAGTGCCTGCCTGGCAAGTTCAAAGACCTGAGTTCGGTCCCATTCCTGGAAGAACAAAAACAAAATAAAACCATATAAAAGGCAAGAGTTGCACTACTATTTCTTTTTTTTTTTTTTCAATTCTTTTATTGTTTAAATTTAACAATGGTTATATTACATATTTTCATCATCGGATCAGTTTAGATTAATACATATAGGTATATAAGATTGATCAAACAACTAAACATTAACCTTTCTAAATCCACATTACTTTTTTTTTTCTTTTCCCCCTTTTTTTCTTTGAAAGTTGACATATTGC
>PVJA010022018.1:0-34816 GCA_004027025.1 Myocastor coypus
CTTTTTTTTTTTTTTTTTTTTTTTGTCTTTTTGAGACAGAGTCTCACTGTGCAGTTCAGACTGGCCTTGAGCTCACTTTTGTAGCCCAGGCTGGTCTCGAACTTGTACCGATCCTCCTGCCTCAGCCTCCCGAGGGCTGGGATTACAGGTGTGCGCCACCACGCCCGGCTCCGCTGAACCATCTTGCCGGCCCAATAATACTATACTTTGTTATCTCAAAGTGTTTGATATTCAGATGAGATTATCATAATTAAGCTCATTGCTCCCTCTGTAATATTTATGTAACTGATCTTTTCTGAGTATTTAAAAACTAAAATTCAGAGATTAAAATCAGAGAGGTAAGAGGGTGAAGAGGAGAGTCAATATTTGGGCTCTGGCCCTCCCAGGTCAACAAGGACTCAGGACATGAGGGAATCTTTTCCACAGGATCCTACAACTCTGAGGCTGCCAAACTCCAGGTGTTCATGCAAATGGAACCAACAACAAAGGTGCCAGACTCCTTTTGCTGGGATCCACAAGATCAGCCTCACAAATAAAATTCTTGGCTGCTCAACTGCAACATGACATCTAGCCCAGGCCCAATAGATCAGTTCACAGGAGAAGGCCCTGACTGGTTTCCCCTATACCAACCCTCTCAGCTTGAAGCAGCCAGATGGAAACCACACCCTCTTCTCCCCTAACCACAGTTAGGAGTATCTTTTCAGAGGGGGGAATATTATAGATAGCTAGGTTAGCTGAGTTAGGTAGAAATATTGTAGGCAGTCAGACAGGACTGGGGTCTGGAAAGAGTCAGGGCAGACGATGAAAATATACCAGAACTGTGGCTGGGCCAGGATAGAGCTCAGCGGCATAGCACCTGCCTGGCAAGTGAAGTGAAGTACAAGGTTCTGAGTTCAATTCCCAGTATGAGAGACAGACAGACAGACAGACAGACAGACAGACAGACAGAGGACAGAGAGAGAGAGACAGAGAGACACAGAAAGACAGAGAGACAGACAGAGAGACAGAGAGACAAAGAGACAGAGAAAGAGGTGGCTGGAGAGGAGTATCTGAAGATCATAATCACAATGGCCAGATTTACATACTTCTCTAAGTGATAAATAAAATCGTGGGATTTCCCAATGTCTCATTAGGAATGAGTCATTCATTCTCTCCCACCCACTAAGACCAAGAAGACTAAGATTTATGTTGTTACCCATATGCCCTTGCTACCATTGGATCACTGTTGCCTAAGTGATTATATTTGCAGTCTTCTTGGTTGGTCATAATTTTGACCCATGTTGTACCTGTCACATGATTTTTCTCCATAAAACTTCCTTTGAGAAATGGTCTCATTCAGGATCCCTCCTGTCTTTCATGAGCTATTCCTATCCCCCATTTTTTCCCCTATAAATTTTCCTACTCTTAAGAAAAAAGGGGGGGGCGAGGAGATAGCTCTGTGGCACAAGTGCCTGCCTGGCAAGTGCAAGGTCATGAGTTCAAACCCTGGTCCCTAGCCGGGCGTGGTGGCGCACGCCTGTAATCCCAGCACTCGGGAGGCTGAGGCAGGAGGATCAGTGCGAGTTCGAGACCGGCCTGGGCTACAAAAGTGAGCTCAAGGCCAGCCTAAACTGCACAGTGAGACCCTGTCTCAAAAAAACAACAACAAAAAAAACCCCGGTCCCACCAAAAAAAAAAAGGACTAGGGTTGATGGCATATGCCAGTAATCCCAGCACTCCGGGAGGCTAAGGCAGAATTGCTGAGTTCAAGGCCTGCCAGGGCTATAAAGTGAGTTCAAGGTCAGCCTAAACTGCATAGGGAAACCCTGACTCAAAAGGCAAAAAAAAAAGGAAGAGGAAAAGAAAGGAAAGGAAACAAAATGAAAGTCTCTGTCACAGATTATGTTTTTCAATCTGTCTTTTTTTGGGGGGGGTGGTTCACCGGGGATTGAACCTAGGGCCATTGAACTGAGCTATATCCCTATCCTCCTTTTTGAGACAGTCTTGCGAAATCAATAAATTGCCCAGTTTGGGCTCAATTTACAATCCTCCTGCCTCAGGCTCTGGAAAATGTTGATAATGCGAGAGTATGCCACTATGCCCCCTTTGTTTCTCTATCTCAGTATTTTTCCAGTGTCTTTTTTCTTCAGAAAAATCCTCTTTCTCCCATCTAAAACCCTACAGTCCACGGCACTGTCAGTTCCACCACACTACATGGAGTAACACCATGGCTTTATGCCACTTGGGTGCCTTGACACCAACCTGTGTCATAACAGTTATAGTTCTTGAGGCCTTCCTGTTAGAGTTCTAGCACATTTACCATCCAGTCTAAAGTTAACTGTTGCATTCAGCCCTCTGGGGTCTATGGAATATCAGAGTCCTTTCCTAATAAGCCCCAAACACAACTCTATTGACATCTGGTAAAAACTGCCTTCCTGAAAGCCACGGTCACACCAAACAGGCCAGAGCTCGCTTGAATACTCAACTTTTCATAAGCCAGTCATCACCCTAAGGTAGTGCTCTTGTACTCAGGGTAAAAAACTGACTCTTTGGGTTTGTTGGGGGTGGGGCACAGTGATTACAGAGGCCAGTCCTGCTGAGTCTGAGATCTAGGTGCATCTCCAGCACCTCAAACCGCTCAGGAACCCCTCCTGTCCCTCTTTTGGACAGGAGCTTTCTTTCCCTCAATAAATATATTCTGTGAAGGAAAGAAAGAAAAGAAAGAAAGAAAGGAAGGAAGGAAGGAAGGAAGGAAGGAAGAAAGAAAGAAAGAAAGAAAGAAAGAAAGAAAGAAAGAAAGAAAGAAAGGTGGAGTGTGACAGTGCTGGCCTATAATCCTAGCACTTTAGAGGCTGAGACAGGAAAATTATTGCAATTTTGAAGCCAACCTGAGCTACATAGCAAGTTCAAGGCCAGGCTAAACTACAATCCAAGACCTTGTCTCAAACCAAACAACTGAAAAAAAACAAAAGCAAAAACAAAAAACCCAGCCAAGTCTAACAGCACAGTACTCAGGGATCTCCACTGGAGAAAGTAGACAAGTTGGGGCTGGGGAGATATCTCAGTGGTTGTAAGCTCCTGCTTAGGAAAGCTTCAGAAACCACGGGGATCGCGGTTCAACCCCTGGCACCACATGCTGTGCCAGCCTCACCCCCAGGGCAGGCTGAGCCAACCATAATATAAATAAATAAATAAATAAATAAAGTTAAAAAAAAAAAAAAAAAGTAGACCGGCTGAATTCCCTGGTTCTGTAACAATTAAACCTGAGTTGGTAGGGGCCCACATTCTGTCTCCTTCTGCCCCCCTGCACTGTTCTGAAGTCTTGATGTGGAATGAAATGAGTCAGCCAGAACTGAATTATAAACATGCTTTATTGGAAGTAGATACTGGACATTGAGAATGAGAAAGCAAATAGATTTTTTTTTTTTTTTTAGGTAACAGGGGTTGAACTCAGCACCTTGTACTTGCCAGGCAAGCACTTAATCTACTGAGCTATCTCCCCAACCCCAAGAAAGCAAGTAGAATTTTAAACAAGAAGAAACAAAACCTTAAGGTACTGCTGGAGAACAGTAGCAGACAGGAATGTCCCTCCCAGCCTGTCCGCAGACCACATCTGAATCACTAAGGATTCTGTGGCCAAACAGAGACCTCCAGCCAGGTACCCTGACAACTGTTCTGTTTTAACCATGATCTCCTGTCTCCATTCATTCATGGGGAAATAATGGGATGAAGAGAAGGAGCTGGTCACAGTGGCCAGGTCACCTCCAGAGAGGACAGCATGGTCAGTCCTGGAGGGGGGCACTGTTCTTCTCCATGGTTGCCCTTATCCACTCAACATAGTTCTCTACCTTGGTGTAGATCCCATAGGTCCCACACTCGATTCCCCAGGATACCAGGCCAAAGACATAGAATCTGGAGCTGTTTTCACGGAGCTTCTTGACAGCAAAGGCCCCGCCACTGTCCCCCTGACAGCTGTCCACACCCGTTCCTCCAGCACAGAACATGTTCTGAGTGAAAATGTATGACCTAGGGTCCACTTGGGGATTTTTCCCTTTTACCTCCTGGCACATCTTTAAACCAGCAACGGGTAGTACAGCTCCTCTTAGACGGTAAACCGAGTCTTTATCCTCCGTCCTTCCCCAGCCCGAGATCATGCCCAGGTCCCCTTCTGAGAAGTTGTACTGAGGGAGGCTGTCTGGCAGGCAGATGGGGGACACCGTTCGGCCCATTTTCACTGGGTCTTTCAGCCGCACCAGTGCAATGTCGTTGTCAAAATTGGTTCGTGAACTTGGGTCAGCCACCTGCTGCCAATCTGGGTGAATAAATACACGCTCGGCAGTGAGCATATGGTCCTTTTTCTCATGTAAGCCTGTCAGCAGGGTCAACCCAGTGTACATTGTTGGGCGGTAGCTTCTGTCCACGACGTGGGCTGCTGTCAACACCCAGTACTCATCAATGAGGGCCCCGCCGGCCCTTTCGGAACGAAAGTACACTTGCCAGGGGAAATTCTCAATCTTTGCAGGGGAGCCTCCAATTATCCTCTGTTTCATCACAAAGGGTTCACTGGTGACTCCACACACTAAGAAAGAAGAAGAGCAAGGTGAGGAGGGGTGGGAAACAGGGCCGCTCCTGAGAATTCCCCAAGCCACGCCAATAATTCACCAGTGGGAGGCAGAGTTCCCACCACCGTCAGCCATCTCCACATCTGACTTAGCCTGACCTTACCTAGGTGTCCCCTTGCCAATGCCACCAGCAGACTTGTAGGAGAGACTGGCTACGCAGGGGCAGCCTCTACATTAGAGCCCAGAAGAACTAGTATGCTCTGCTATCCCAGCTGGATCCAGATCCGTCAGGCTCACTGCATGCCAGGGCTCAGCTCATAAACAGTGATCTACCCAGCCTTTTGAATGATGATCTTTTACTTTAAGCTTTCAGGCCAGGGCTAGCAAGATGGCTCAGCAGTCTAAAGTGCCTTCTTAGGCAAGCTTAGGCCACCACAGGGACTGCGGTTCAATCCCCAGCCCCACATGCTGAGTCAGCCCCAACCCCAGGGCGGGCTGAGCTGGCCATAATATAAAAAATAAAAAATAATATAAATAAAATAAAACTTTTAGGCCTGCTTTTAGCCACTCTGCACCCACCTACTGCATCTGTGCTGCTGGCCCTAACTGGCCCTGACTCCACCACCAACTGTCAGCAGTTGTCTTTTCTATTTCTCTTGCAGTCAAATCAACTGGGCTGCTGAGGGAATGCCCCACAACCCTGGAAGGCCAACATCCTGGTGTTAACCCCACCTAACCAAACAGGACTCAGAATGACCAGAAGTGACAGCTCCTTGCAGATGGTGACGGCCACCCCCTGCAGCTGTGGCTGTGGTCCCTACCCACACCAAAGTCCTGATTACCTGGAATGCATTTCGGCAGCTCTGTGCCCAGCACCTCATTCACCCAGGTCCCATTGCCAGAGCACTGGTACTCGGCTGGAAGAGTGCAAACAGCATGGTCACACCCACTGCCGCACCAGCCCTCTCCCTTCTAGCCCCCCCTTCCAGGCATGGCCTCGGTGCCTCTGGGATCTGAACATGCAGTCAGGTCAGGTGCCTCTGGGATCTGAACATGCAGTCAGGTCAGGTCCCCTAGGAACAATCATCAGGTCACTCCTCAAGGAACCCCTCAGCCCTCAACCCTACCAAAGAAGGGAAAAGAACAGTCTCCAGAGTAGGGAAGAGAGCCGTGAAGGTGACTGGGAAAGGTTCAAGTGGGAACAGAAAATAAGAGGAAAAAAGAAGGGAAAGGAGAAGAGAGGACAGGACAGGACAGGACAGGACAGGACAGTGATATTGTGTTTCCCCCAGTACAAAGGCCTCAACATCAAGAAATCCAGTTATCAGCCGGGCGTGGTGGCTCACGCCTGTAATCCCAGCACTCGGGAGGCTGAGGCAGGAGGATTGGTGCGAGTTCGAGACCAGCCTGGGCTACAAAGTTGAGCTCAAGGCCAGCCTCAACTGCATAGCGAGACCCTGTCTCAAAAAGACAAAAAAAAAAAAAAAAAAAAAAAAAAAAAAAAAAAAAAGAAAGAAATCTAGTTATGGGCTGGATATGTAGAGTGATAGAGTACTTTCCTGCCTAGCGTGAATGAGCCCTGGGTTCAATCCCCAGCACCACAAGAAAAAAAAAATAGTTAAAGGAAAAACAAAAAGAAAACAAATCATCATTAACATGTTAACCTCCAGTCAGAAACATGCTCCAAAGTTGGATGACCACATGAAGTGAATGATGCAAAAAATTCCTGGGCCAGGGAGATAACTCAGCGGCATAAGAGCCTGCCTGTCAAGGTCATGAACTCAATACCTGTCCCTACACCAAAAAAATTCCTGCTGCAGCTAAGAAACTGAGCTCGCCTCTCAGATTTCTTACAAACGACCTTGAGTACATCCCCATCTCACATGCAAGCTGTATCCTTATTCCAAGCTCAGAGGGTGACGAGGTCACAAGGTCAGTTCTGCTTCCCTTGTTTCTATACAAACACTCTCTCTTCACCCTCTAACATACTCACGCCTTCTGATGGCCCTGGTAGAAGAAACCTACCACTTTCTTCATGCTCCATGTAGTAATATGGTTCCTCACAAGTGTAGCGAACAGCAGAACCAAATAAAGTATCTGCTGGTTCTTCAACTTTGCCATTTCGGATGGGTTCAGGAGCACCGCAGTCCACAGCTACAAGAGAAGGGAGGAAACTAAGGACCCGACAGCCACTTCCTTCCAGGAAGGGTTGCAGGGCCAGTTCCATCCTAACTTCCCCTCTTCAAATCCATAAGCACAAGCCGGGCGTGGTGGCTCACGCCTGTAATCCCAGCACTTGGGAGGCTGAGGCAGGAGGATTGGTGCGAGTTCGAGACCAGCCTGGGCTACAAAAGTGAGCTCAAGGCCAGCCTCAACTCCATAGTGAGACCCTGTCTCAAAAAGTCAAAAAGACAAAAAAAAAAAAAAAAAAAAAAAAAAAAAAAAAAAAAAAAAAAAAAAAAAAACAAATCCATAAGCACCCCAGGATCAATATCCCCATGTTAGCATCTACAAATGGTCCTCCCAACCCTCCCACCTACTGAGATCTGCCAATGCAGATGGACCCTTAAAAGCTTGAGAGGAACCTGGTTCTCTGTGGTTGGT
Source organism: Myocastor coypus (assembly GCA_004027025.1). Taxonomy (NCBI): domain Eukaryota; kingdom Metazoa; phylum Chordata; class Mammalia; order Rodentia; family Myocastoridae; genus Myocastor; species Myocastor coypus. Next base: position 7,146 of record PVJA010022018.1, read on the forward strand.
GGAGGATCCTGTAGAAGCCAAGAACACACCCACTTGGGGGTCTTAACCACTAATTCCACAGCTCCTTCCTCTAGAAGAAAGCTACTAACCTAATGGACCTAGGATTGGACCAGAGCTGGAACTAAAAATTACCCAAGACTGCTTTACCTTCTCAAACCTAATTATTCTCTCACAAGCTTAAAGATAAAGTATGCATTTCAACTGGGATACAGAGTGGTAAAGATTAAACTCAGGGCCTCACCTATGCTAGACAAGGGGTCCACTCTGAGCTCATCCCGAGCCTGTACTTTAGTCAGAGTCTCACTAATATCCCCAGTCTTGTCTCAAACTTGAGATTTTCTTGTTTAGCCTTAGGAGTTGCTGGGTTATACCACCACATCCATAGTATCACCTTTGAATTTTTTTGAGAGGGACTCACTATGTAATTCAGACTGGCCTTAAACTCATTATGTAGTCCAGGCTGGCCTCAAAATCAAGGCCATCCTTTGATTCAGCCTTCCAGTTGCTAAGACTACAGACATGCCCCACCACTCCTGGCCACTACATTTAAATTTTGTTGTTCAGATTTTGCAATTTTTTAAACTTTATTTATTTATGTTATAACGGCCAGCTCACCTGCCCTGGGGGTGGGATTAATGCAGCATGTGGTGCTGGGGATTGAACCGTGGTCCCTGCAGTTGCCTAAGCTTGCCTAAGCAGGCACTTTAGACCACTGACCTATCTCGCTGGCCCTGCAGTTGGTTTTAAAAGGAAAAATAAGAGTACCACATGGACAGGACACATACGTTGGCATCTCACTGTGGAACTACTCCACTTTCCGTTGCTTTGACAAGTAGAATATGAAGACGTTACACTAGATTGTCCCTAGGGAATAGACATCATCATTAATATATAAAAAGGGATATGAGAATTTAAAACAAAAAATAGAACTGATACCTGGCCTTGTATCGAAGAATCATCACAGGGCAAAAAAAAAAAGGGGGGGGGAGGCTTAGGAACATCATCTTCACAGAATGTTCCAAAGCACCCAGGACTTAGGACTACGGGACAACTGACCACCACCCAGAAGACTCAAAGCAGAGCAAGGAAGCCAGGCTGGACAATGAGCTCTGTGGCCTGCAAGGGCATAGATCTCAAGCCAATCTCTCCATAGCAAAAGTGATCTATCGCGGCATCAGAAAAAGGATGGAACTGGGTGTCCATCCTGACCTGGGGCCATGGATTTGCAGAGAAGTTGAGCATACTTCACCTCTACAATTTCAAATCCTTCCAGACAGATTATCTTCACTGTATCTTTAAACACATATTTTGCTTTTTCAGGCTCCCAAATTGAATTGGCAGAGACTTCTTTAGGGCAGGAGATTGCTTAGAAAAGACAGGAATTGGAAATGAAGAACAGTTTTCACTAGGCAGTTTGAAACTATTCTTCTTATGTCATTCTCACATTTTCTAAAACCATGAGTTGCCCTCAGTTCCAGTGCCTCCCATTCCAACATAATATAGCTTTACTAACTCCCTACCCCACCCTGTCCACATCGTCAGTACAAGAGGAGGATTCCTCAAGAGCAAGGCACTTCTAGCAACTTCAACAGGGTTTGATCCTCCTGAGGAACTGAACTGTCTCTCAGCTCTACCAAAAACAATCTTATTGTCCAGGGACTCCAGTATTACCAAAGCAGCACTTCTAGGCTACTCACGAGCTCCATGGTAACGAAGTTTCCAGCCTTTGTCTTGCCCTGATAGGTCAGTTTGAAAGATGATATCAACAGTATTACTCTTGGTTTCTATAGTTAGTGGCCCAGGGAATCCATTACCACAGTAAGGACCAAACTGTTGCTTTCGTGTAACAAACTGAAATGAAACAAAATGATGAAATTGGAAAACAGAAATAATGAAAGGAAAGAGGTTAAATGGGAACATGGAGATAAAGATAAATAAAGTAATAAATAAAAGAGCAAACAAAGAAATAATCAAAGATAGGGAGAAAGATAATTTTGTCTTCAAGAAGAATGCTCCCACCAGCATGGTAGCACATGCCCATAATCCTACAGCTCTGAAGTAGGAAGACTGAAAAGTCAAGCCTAACCTGAGAAATTTAGGAATTTAGGAAAACTCTGTCTCAAAATAAAATGTGGCTCAGGGCAAAGACTCTGAGTTCAATCTCTGGTAACACACACACACACACACACACACACACACACACACACACACACACACACAAAAGAAAGAAAAGAAAGAGAAGGGAGGAGGGGAAGAGGAAGAAATCACCATCTCTCTACACAAGCCGGGTGATGACAGGAAGGAATTGCCAAGCACGCACACTTAAGCTGTCAAGGCAGTTCCCTTCTGAGTCAGCTGGCTCCACATCAAAATCTTCCCTCTTCATAGTCACCACCACTTGGAAGCCCTCCTCCAGCAGAATCTGGTATTCACACCTTGAGTTCTCCGGGTACGGACTGGGGTAATTGGGACTGGCGATCTCCCCAGTCAGTGTAGTGAATACATCCCCACTGCAATTGACTGGGAGAGAAAGAGAAGCTCAGAGCAAATACAGGGCTAAGCAAAGACCTTCCCGGCCTAGTCTACCGCCACTCCTGTCACAAACTGCCAGTCCCTCATTCAGATTCTCAGAGGATCCATTTCTGACTACAGTCCATGGGGAGCCAGTATCTACCAGGAGACACATCCGGTGCCTGTTCTGGATTCCCATCATTTTGCTGTGGTGAAGACTTCTGTGGTTATGAACAGCCTTGGGCAGGCTCTTCAGAGGCATCTACCTCTCTTCTTCAATTAACTAACTTTATCCTATACCCTTGTGCTATACTTTAGATCTTAAATGTCTCCGAAATTCCCAAATTATAAAGGCTTGGCCTTTGGTATTATTGGGAAGTGGTAAAACCTTTAGAAGATGGGTTGAGCGGAAAGAAGTTGGGTCATGGTGTGCATGTCCTTCGGTGGACATTGGAATTCCAGTCTGTCTCTGTCTTTGTCTCTCTGTTTCTCTGTCCGTCTGTCTGTCTCTGTCTCTCTCTGTCTCTGTCTCTCTGTCTGAGACAAGCAGATTTATCCCACCACATACCCCACCACGATGTTCTTCCTTGATATAGGCCCAAAGACATTAGACAGTTACTATGGACTCTCTGAAGCCATGAGCTAAAACAAACAGCTTAAGTTGTTCCTCTCAAACCTCCCTTCACAGTGATGGAAGGCTAACACAGTTTATCTTCTTTTCTTCCTGTTCTCCTCTCTCAATTTATGGGTAACTGAGAATGGATGTCAACTGAAGGGTAGCCAAATCTAAATTGGAAGAGAGGCAAAGCCCTTTCTGACAGCTTGCTCCCTCTTGGTGCACCCTCTTAGGGCCACACTCACCTCCGCAATTCCTCTTATCATCATGAAGAAAGTATTCTGGGGGACAGGAGCAGAAGTAACCACCAATGAAGTTGTTGCAGAAGTGGCTGCAAGGAACATCTACAAAATCTGTGCACTCGTTTATATCTACAAGGAGGAGAGAGAGATTAAGGTGAGAGATAAAAACTCGGACAGAGGCATGAGGTTAAACCCGAACCTACCAGGGTAAGACAAAGTAACACAGACACATTGCTTAAAGGCCTTCGAACATCCACATTTCAGAGCAGCATTATTCTGCATCACTGTCCTGAATTATGGCTCCAGAGCCGTGCCCTAGCACTGGACAGGCGTGAGAAGCTCTCAGCCCCAGAAACCACTGACTATCCCACTTGGCGTTTCAGTGCCAAATACAAATGTCTTCTGCAGAAGGGATGAGGACGCAATCACCACTTTATACAATGTTGGCGCTTTTCTCAAATCTGAACGGTAATTTATAAGTGCTTCTAACTCCCTTTGAACCTGAAGATCGGTGTAGAAACATCAAAATGTGAAGGTTTGAATGCCGCGTGTTCAATGGGTTTGAGAACCACACATGCCTCACATAGTTCTTGCTGCATTATTAATTTTGTTCATTCTCACTTTCTTTATCTTTATATGAGGATACCTGCCTACCCTGCAGTGTTGCAGGGAAGATAATATTACCTTAGTAGTATTGCTAACAGTGCCCAATTTGTAGTGGTTCTCAACAACTTATTATTTTTTTAATGAACAGTTCTTTTTTTTTGTTTTTAATTTACCCATTTGGTACAAGGTCTCACTATGCAACTCAGACTCAGAGTGATCCTTCTGTCTCACCCTCCCCAGGGCTGGTATTATAGGCATGCACCACTGTGCTGGTTTCAGTGGCCAGCTCAGTAGGCCTGGGGTTTTGGGACTGGTATGGCATGTGATACCAGGGATCAAACGTGGGCCCTTATGCTTCCCAGGCAGACACTGAGACTGGTGAGCTATCTCCCTGAACCTCCAAGTTACTATTTTTTGTCTACTATTATCATTACTATCATCAATAAAATATCATATTTACATTTGACAAAGGTGACATATAGTGGGACCCAGGACAAGACAATATTTTGTTTTTTGTTTTGGCCTGATATTTTGTTTGTTTGTTTTTGGCCAGCTCAGCCCACCCTGGTGGTGGGACTGGCACAGCATGTGCTGACAGGGATTGAACTGCGGTCCCTGTGCTTGCCTAAGCTTGCCTAAGCAAGTGCTTTAAACTTCTGAGCTGTCGTGCTGGCCCTGGTTTGGTATTCTGAAACAGGGTCTCACTATGTATTCCAGGCAGGCCTTGAACTCAGCGGTCTTCCTGCCTCAGTGTCCCTAGTGCCAGGATTACAGGTGTGCACCATGACATCCACATTGTAAAGTCAGGGCCAGGAAGATAGCTCCATGGCGCAAGTGCCTGCCTGGCAAGTGCAGGGTCATGAGCTCAAACCTCAGTTCCACAAAAACAAAACAAAACTCTAGATTGTGAAGCTATACAAAGAAACCTCACTCTGCATTGTGTGAGAGTCTTTCTTTTAATAATGCTTCTTTTTTTTTCTCTTTTTTTTCTTTCTTTTTTTTTTTTTTTTTTTTTTTTTTTTTTTTTTTTTTTTTTTTTTTTTTTTTTTTTTTTTTTTTTTTTTTGTGGTACTAGGGATTGAACTCAGGACATTGAGTGTGCCAGGCAAGTACTTATTCCACTGAGCTATCTCCCCGGCCCATGTGAGATTGTTTCTGCTTCAATCTTTTGACTCTTACCAGTGGCAATATAATAAGCAGCAAATCCAGTATAACGCTCTTCGTTGGAGAAATCAGATGTAAAGGTCACCTGGAGTTTATTGTTTGGGATGTGGAACTCTTCTATGATGGGGGAGCTGGGATTCTTGCTGGCCCTCTGTCCACAGAGCCTAGCTTCTTCAATGCCTCCTGACACTATCTAAGGGAAGAGTTATAAAGATGCTAAAAACGGCTAATGATTTAGAATGGAGGTAACAGAAAAAGGGACAAAGGCAGGAGAGCCCTGACTCCCACAAGGCTCTTTCACTGTCACAACGTGCCTGAGGCACCCACTCCTACATCCCCGCACCCTGGCCCAGCCTACCTGCACTGAGTCGTACAAGCAGTTCTCGGACAGCTCTAGGTCCAGATGGGTGAAGTACAGGTGGATCCCGAACCCGTCCGGAACCTCAACGTCCCAAGTTTGCTTTATCTCATTGGGGTACGCCTGAGGGTAATTAGGGGACAGGATCTCCCCATGCAAGGTAGGCTCTGCAGAAGCCCAGGCCCAAAGAGAAAATAGCACCAGGCACCTGGAGAAGGCACAGTGGGGAGTGGGGGGGATCACCAGCAACGCAGGCCACAGGCAGTACTCATAGGTGGAGGGAAAAGAAACAGGACGGATGCAGCCAGCTGGCCACCGAAGAGAAGCCAAAGGAGGACTAAAGAAAAGGGCTAGGCAAACCAGAACCCAGGCTGTGGGTCTGAGCCCTTTTCTCAGAGGTCAGAGGCCACTGGGACCAAACGTATCTCTGGAGACCCCTGCTCACTTACCACAGGGCTGGTGACCTGCCCATGTCACCAGTCTTGGCTCTCCTTCTCTGGACTTGGGAGCTGACGTGGTGAGAGGCACTCGCTTTGGTGGGATTCACTGCCACTTTCCTAAGAAAAGCAGTTTTACAGAGCAGGACCGCTAACCATCACCGCGTAACACCTGGCCTTTCGCACCCTCACTGCTCCAACTTCACCCAGTTTTCTAGACTAGAACTAAGTCTTTTCCTTCTCCCATGGCTTCTCTGGCTTTTCTCCCAATTTTTCTCCAAAGGAGTGGGTCGTCTCTCGCAGCCTGCTCTTCTGCCCTCCTGCCCCTCTCTCAGTCCCCCCAAATCTCTCTTCTGCCCTTGCAGACTAATCTCTCCATTTCTATGGTGGTGGAGAGTCTTTGCCCACCCAGGTAGCACAGCCTCCCACCCGCTCAATGGTCCCCTCCCCACTTTGGGCCACCAGGCTCATCGTGCATGTGTTTCTGCCAACACCCCAAGATCACTGATGGGGGAATGAGCTTCTTTCTATAGGGTGGGGCAAGGGCCTTGGGAGAAGAGGTCTGAGGGAAGACTTGCCCCCATTGAGATGGGATTATAAAAGAAATTTCCTACAGTAATCTCCCAGGGCCAGTTTGCTGGTTGGTTGTTTCTTTTACTACAAAGACAAGGTATTTCCTGACAGTCCCTAGGAAAGTCTTGCCAAAATTGCTTTTAACCCTAAAAACAATAGTACATGGTGGGTAGGGTAGGTGGGCTGAGCCTGAGAGAAATACACTGTCTCTGCTGAGTCTTAGGGGCTGCAGGGATAGCTTAGTAGAATAAGTGCCTGCCTGGCAGTTGCAGGGTCCTGAGTTCAATCCTTAGTGCCACAATAAAAAGGAAGGAAGGAAGGAAGGAAGGTTCTTTGTTCTATCTTTTCTTGCTCTACTCTTTCCAGCCCTCTTTTCCCAAACCTTTCTCCACCTTCCTTTTCTCTTCCATCAAAGCTCTGCAATTCACTCATAAGGCTTTTACCTTCAGAAGCTAACGGGAGCAAGTATGTCAGTCCTCTCTCTCCGGCCAGTGGTCATGCTGGGCGACCCCAGGGGCTCGCAGAGGTATCAGGCGGGCCTTGTCACTCCCTCTGCAGGAACCTCCGCTTATCTCCCTGTCCTGGTTCTGTGCATAGCGCGCTTGTCCAAAATTCCCTGATCAAAACAAAGAGGGGGCTGGGAAAGCGCGCGCCAGGGAAGGGTAATTCAACCTCGATCTTGGAGCTCCCTCTGCTTCTGAAACCAGAACTACATCTTCTGCGCAGCTCTGAGATTCCAAGATCCAGGGCTCCATGGGGAGAGGAAAACTGGGGAGTTTCGCAGATTGCCTAATCCTCTTTTTCAGCCAAGGGTGTATTTCGGGGTTTTGAGAGAAGTCAGGTGACTTATGGGAAAAGGAGGAGATTGCTACTAAGCAGAAAAAGCCAAACTCAGAAAGTCCAGCCCTCTGGCTGGATGTGAATCACAAACCCATGGAGGGCACTGTATTCTGCTCAAGCCTACTCCACCCCTGCCCTCAAGCCAATTTAAGTGAGACAGTGACTTACAGCTTGATCCCAGCTGGTGTGAACTGCCAAAATTCCTCCTAAAATCCCTTCTAGAGCTCAGATGCCACCTAAAGTCCCTTACCCATAACCCTCACGGCCACATGTGTGTGGAGATAACAGAATTTTACAGAAGCAAAGAGCTTCATGGACCCAAAACCAAGTAACAACTTTTCCACCTCCCCTCAGGCCCTAGAAAAACACCTCCATATCAAACATTAATATTTCTGTAGCTAAACATATTGATCTTCAGTGTAAGCAGAATAGCTAAAGGTTATGAAGTAAGGGCTAGTGAGATAGCTCAGCGGTCTAAAGCACCTGCTTAGGCAAGCTTAGGCAACCGCAGGGACCACGGTTCGATCCCTGGCACTACATGCTGCACCAGCCCTGCCCCCAGGGCAGGCTGAGCGGGCCATAAAATAAACTAATTAATTAATTAAGGTTTTTTTAAAAAGATTATGAAATAATTCATATCAGATAAAGTCAGGCTTCACTGTCAACTGAATTTTTTTTTTTTTTTTTTTGTCTTGTCTTTTTGAAACAGGGTCTCACTATGCAGTTCAGGCTGGCCTTGAGTTCACTTTTGTAGCCCAGGCCGGTCTCAAACTTGCACTGATCCTCCTGCCTCAGCCTCCCGAGTGCTGGGATTACAGACGTGCGCCACCACGCCCAGCTTTCAGAGACTTTTGGAGGTTAGAATTATAGAACAGGAACTGTGGACCTCTATAATTCCTCCACAAAGGTTTCTCTCATGTTTCATTTCTCCTTTGTCACTTTCTACCCCATGGGTACAGGGATAGACAGTGTGTGTGTGTGTGTGTGTGTGTGTGTGCGTGTGTGTTTTCTAGGAATTGAACCCAGGATCTTATGAATGCTCTCAGCAAGCGCTCTAACTCCTATCATTGCGCTGATATTCCAGTGAATCCAAGATTTCATCAATTGAAGATTCTCCATTACTTTATATACCTCTTGGAATAAAGAAGCTGTCAATCAAACTATGTCATTCTATGGATTATAGAAGCATCCTGACTTCAGGAGTGCTAAGTAGGGAATGGGTACAACATCCCTGCACACATCTCGTCTCTGGTTAGCCCGGCACTAGGTCTGGATCTGGAAAACAGATCCAGTTCTCATCTCTACGGCTCTCCAGCAGTGAGGCCTCAGGCTCACTGCCTTCCTGGCTCCCTCCAGTATAAATCAGGAGTACTGAGGATGTGGCTCAGAGGTAGAGGACATGCGTAACGTGCACCTCTTTCTTCTCTCCATGGCTGTTGGGCTACCCAGTGGAAAACCAGAGTGAATGAATTTTACAAGCTATGGTTCCAAATTGATGCATGCATCAGAAAGTGAGCCTGTGAGGTCTCTGAAGCAGCTAGGCTTGGGTCTGGGTCTGACCCCGCCTCGTTCTCTGCCATATTGAACAGTGTCACTCACAGAGCAGACACCCACATAACCACATGCTGTTCTCCGGGCTGCCAGCCTTTGACCGTTCACCACACTGTGGAGGTCCCTTGCCGTGTGAGCCTGCGTGCAGAGAGGACCTCAGAAGAGAGAGGACACAGACCTGGGAAGCACACCACCCACCTCTGCAGCGAGCCTGAAGCAGCCACCTGGAGCACGCTCCGCTCCTCAGGGTGCCAGGGGACAGCGTGGCTGCAGCAAGACGGAGGAGGATGCGGACACTGCAGCACAGGGCAGCAAGTGCTGCCAGGATGTCTGTGGCCCAGCATGGGCTGCAGCAGCACAAGCAGCCCCATTCTGAGCAGGCTCCCTCCGTGAAGGGCCCACAGGTGGCTCTCCGAGCAGTTCTATGAGCAACACACAATTCCTGGAATGAATTTCACTTCCACTAAAATCAACCACTTGGTTTCTGTAGCTTGCAGCTAAGAACACTGGAAAACCCGATCTGCTCAGTGAGTACCTTAAAAATGACTGAATGGACAAGCCAGCAGAAAGTGAAAGCCAGGCCAAGCAAACAGTTCAGCAGACTCGGACACCTGCTCTGGCAGCATGCAGTAGCCAGGGTTCGATCCCTGGCCTGCCCTGCTGGCCCCACCCAGGGGGTGCGCTGGCAATGGAGACTGGACACAGCAGCACACACCTGTGATCCCAATGCTTGGGAGGCTGAAAACAGGAGAATCACTATGAATCTGATCTACATAGTGAGAGCCTATGGACCCTGTACTACATACAAAGAGAGAGGGAGGGAGGGAGGGAGGGGAGAGAATCCTTCCCTAGCTCCTATGACCACAAGAGGCATTTTGTTTCTCTGAGCTCCAGCTTCACTGTGTGTGAAATCAGACAATACCACCTGTTTCAGACTCAGTTATCATTTTTTTTTATTTTTTTCGGTACAGGGGATTGAACTCAGGACCTGTGCATGCCAGGTAAGTGCTTATTCTACTGAGCTATTTCTCCAGCTAGTTATCAATTTTAAAGGTGCATTGTGGCTAAGATTCAGTGAGACGGGATGTGCTAAGCCTTAGCACACGTACCTAGTACTCAGTAAGCCTTTGAAAAACAATAAGCCAGGCATAATGGTGAAGCCAAAGTTCAGTGGAAACCCCAGGAATGTGGAACATCTGCCAAGGAAAACTACAGGCACCAAGTAGAGCGAGCCTAAGAGACAGGCCACGTGGGCAGCAACTGGTGAGGCCACGGGGGGGGGGGGGGGGGGTCCAGGCCCTTTCCAGCTCACACCTCACCGCAGCCAGCCAGGATGTAAGACATGCAGCTACAAGATACAGGGCTTGTCCCGCAGGGTTCCTGTCTTGCATTGATCTGAGTCCCTTATATTTCCCTATTCCCTATTGGAAAAGGAATATTTACCTGGTGGTACTGTAGGTTGAAAGTATTATCATTTTTTACAGTTTTTACAAATATTGTTTATTTTAATGAAGCTGGTACACACATGTCCATTTAAAACCCATATCCCGGGCCAGTGAGACAGCTCAGCAGTCTAAAGCGCATGCTTAGGCAAGCTTAGGCAACTGCAGGGACCTCGGTTCAATCCCCAACACCAACATGCTATGCCAGCCCCACCCCCGGGGCAGGCTGAGCTGGCCATAACATAAGGAAATAAATAAAGTTTAAAACCCATATCCCAGGTCAAAAAGTACAAATAAAATCAAAAGGAGCAGTTTCTGTTACACATACAACTGCATAAGTAACTTTATTTTTTTTTAAGAATTTTTTTAATTTTATTTATTTATTTATTTCTTGTTTCAGAACCTTTGTTTATTCACTCATTTTTATGGCCGGCTCAGCTCACCCCGAGGGCAGGGCTGGCGCAGCATGTGGTGCTGGGGGATTGAACCGCAGTCCCTGAAGCTGCCCAAGCTTTCCCAAGCAGGCCCTTTAGACCACTGAGCCATCCCATCCTGCCAGGCCCCAAGTAACTTTATTAATTTTGAATGAAAATTAATTTTTCTGGGATCATCTGACAAGATTTTTTTAAACCTTAAAACCACTTTCTTTTCAGGGAAGCCACCCTTGGAGCTGATCCATCTCTCACCATGTCTGTCATCTGGATGCCGAAGCTCATCTTCCTCTTCTTTTTGGTCCAGACCCTCAGATTTTAAGCTTCAAGTTAAGGAAAGGTCATTTTTCCACAGTTCGGTTCTCTGAAAAACTTCCACCTCCCACTGAAAGTTATAGTCCAGGACTAGCGCAATCACCAGCTCGAACTTCAGGGCCAGCTGAACAGCCACAGGAACAATTGTACGGGTCGACCTTATGATCACAAGCCTGAAAAGGCAGGTCCTGAAATCTGTGGCTTTCTATGCATACAGGTAATTTTTTTTTTTTTTTTTTGTCTTTTTGAGACAGGGTCTCGCTATGTAGTCTAGGCTGGCCTTGAGCTCACTTTTGTAGCCCAGGCTGGTCTCGAACTCCCACTGATCTTCCTGTCTCAGCCTCCCAAGTGCTGGGATTACAGGGGTGCGCCACCACACCTGGCTCTAACATGTAATTTTTAAAAAGCAGAAGACAATGTGAAGAAAACTGAGATATGATCACCAAAAACCAAAAATCAGCACGACAAAAACAATGAATAATGAGCACTAGAATTCAAATTACTGATTTTTTTTTTGTTTGTTTGTTTTGTTTTGTTTGGTCTTTTTGAGACAGGGTCTCACTATGCAGTTCAGACTGGCCTTGAACTCACTTTTGTAGCCCAGGCTGGTCTCGAACTTGCACTGATCCTTCTGCCTCAGCCTCCCAAGTGCTGGGATTACAGGCGTGCACCACCATGTCCGGCTCATTACTGGATGTTTTAAAGAGCTGGGGTCTCAATTTTTATTTCCATTTTGAACACCACAATACAAAAGAACTTTTTGTTTGTTTGTTTTGCAGGACTGGGGTTCGAACTCACGACCTTGCACTTGCCAGGCAGGTACTTGTGCCAAGGAGCTATCTCCCCAGCCCCCAAAAGAACTATTTTTAAAAAATAAAAAAGGATTGAGGGAAAAGAAAATGAATTTAAAAATTATCTAAACCATTGAATGACCCCTGTTTGTTCCTGATAAACTTTAATCAAACTTTCTTCCTCCGTTCCCAATTCTTTTAGAGTATGATCAGCAGCAATTCTCTGACCTCCAAAGAGAAACCTGAGGGAATTCACTGGAATGCCCTGTCCCTGACAGTGTGATTCTTTAAGTTTCTTTCTTTTTTTTTTTTTTTTTTGTCTTTTTGAGACAGGGTCTCATATGCAGCTCAGGCTGTCCTTGAGCTCACTTTTGTAGCCTAGGCTGGTCTCGAACTTGCACCGATCCTCCTGCCTCAGCCTCCCAAGGACTGGGACTACAGGCTGTCATCTTCACTTTGAAGTGAATCTCACTGCTCTCCTGTCCAATGACTTTGAGTTTAATGTATTCACCTTCCTTCTTATCCCCCAAGTCCTCAGTGATGGTTTTGCTTCCTGATCAGACATAGAGATGGTGGCTTCTCACTGGTCTCCACACAGCAGTGGCCTCGGGGCAACAAAACCCTCTCTCAAGGGCTGGGGAAATAGCTCCATGGCACAAGCGTCTGCCTGGCAAGTGCAAGGTTGTGAGTTCAAAACCCAGTCCCACAAAAAAAAAAAAAAAAGTAAGCCATTAACTGTTCCTTTCAAAGGATCACTTCTCCTGGGTATACACAGATTTTTTTCCCTTTCCTCTTTCTTTCTTTTTCCTTTCCTCTTTCTTTCTTTTTCCTTTCCTCCATTCCAGTTGTTCTTTCCCTTTGAGTAGTTTCTTTCCCTTTCGCAGCACCTGTTGTACCTTTCACATTTTACACTTCCTCATTCTTATGGATGAGAAACCGAAGGGAATTCACTGGAACGCCCTGCCCCTACAGTGTGATCAGGTTTCAATTATGATGTTTACCTGGGTGGGTCTGATTTATTTCACTTATGAGTATGGTCTCTAGTTTCATCCATTTACCTACAAAAGCCTCAAGTTTATCTTTTTTTATAGCTAAGTAATACTTCATTGTGTAAAAATACCATGTGTTTTTTATCCATTCTTCAGTTAATAGGTATTTGTGTTGTTTCCAAGATTTAGCTACAGTAAATTCTGCTGCTATAAACATGAGCGCATATACACTGCTATGGGTATGACGTTTTCAATTCTTCCAGAGCAATACCCAGCTGGGTGATAGCTGGGTTCAGTGGGACCTCGAAGCCTAACTTTTTTAGGAATCTCATTGATTTCCACGGTGGTTGTACCAGTCTGAGCATGAACATTATGGGTCAGGGTTAGAATGTCATGATTTATATCTGAAATGTCCACCGAAGGCTGGGCGTGGTGGCGCACTTCTATAATCCCAGCACTTTGGAGGCTAAGCCAGGAGGATTGGTGTGAGTTCAATACCAGCCTGGGCTACAAAAGTGAGCTCAAGGCCAGCCTGAACTACATCATGAGACCTTGTCTGAAAAAGAGCAAAAAAAATGTATCTAGTACAGGATCTACAGGGTCTCACTACACAGATCGAACTCATACCAATCCTTCCTATTTTCAGCCTGCCAAGCTCCGGGATTACAAGTGTGCACCCCCTTGCCTATCTCAGTATCTCAGTCATCATCCCAGCATGCCCAGGAGGTGGGGCAGGCTGGGGACACCAGGGATGGAACCCCAGCCCCTGCATCTGCCTTAGCAGGCACTTTAATCTGCTGAGCTATCTGGCTGGCCCTTTTCTTTAAAAAAAAAAAAAAAAAAAAAAAAAAGTTTGTTTATTTGTTACAGGGTCTTGTTATGCAGTTCAGACTCATAGTGACCCTCCTGTCTCAGCCCTGGGATTATGACCTGGCCAGCAGGTCTGCACATGGGTTCTCACCTGGGGAAGGAGCGGGGATTAAGACAAAGACAGGGCAAGAAACACAAGAAATGGAGACAAGACAGGATTCTGATCAAGTCTCGTTTATTGAAGAAGTGAACAGGGTTTAAGTAAAGGTAGCAGGAGAAACGGTTATCTTGCAACCAGGGGAGGTCTTAAGACACAAGGAATGCTCTTGTTTCAGCATTACAATAGAGAGGCTCTTACAAGGTGGCTCCCCACAGGATTATAGGTGTGCACCTCCACCCCTGGTTTCATCACTCAGTACCAGGGATCGAACCCAGGTCCTTGTGCTTGCCAGGCAGGTGTTTACACCACTGAGCCCACTCTCCCCAGCCCAGGAGAGTGTATTCTTCTCCTACCCCCTCTGTGTCTATCTCCTGACTACTACTGGGTGAATAGCTCTTTCCCACCACGCTGTCTCTACCTTGGAACTGGGAGCCTAAACCAGCTAAATTGTAAACCATGATAATCTCCTCTTCCTTAACTCGCAGGCACCCAGCACTGTGTCTTAGTGACATAAAGGGACTAGGACGCACCTCCCACCCTTTACCTACTAATCACACTTACTGGCTTCTCACTCAAGGAAAGGCAAACTCGCTGTGCTCTTGTAGAGTCAGCACCCCAGCTTACGAGACAATGCTGGCACACAGGAGTCAAACCTTGCAGACAGATGTAAGCACGAGTAAGTGTGATTTAGTAACAATATGCTGATGGTGACACGATGGTCCCTGAGAGGCCTGAATAAATAGCACCCTTTCCTCTTTCAAGTTCCAGAGACATTAAGAAACAGAGCAGACACTCAGGAGGCTGAGGCAGGAGGATTGGTGCGAGTTCGAAACCAGCCTGGGCTACAAAAGTGAGCTCAAGGCCAGCCTGAACTGCATAGGGAGACCCTGTCTCAAAAAAAAAAAAAAAAAAAAGAAACAGAGCAGAAATGCCAGAAGTTGGTCAAAGTATTGTCTTAGCCAGCCATAGCAGTGCACATGCAGGAGGCTGTGGCAGGAGGGTCGCCAGAAGTTTGAGGCCAACCTGGGCTACATGGTGAGTTCGATGCCAGCCTGTACTACATAGTGAAATTATCTCAAAAAAAAATCTTGATTTTTGGAGATTGGGAAGGGGATCAGCAGAAAAAGAAAGTTAATGAGATTGAAAATAATCAAGCTATGTTAAATGCACATACCAATTTCCCAAAACAAATCTCACCACTTTATATTACTAATACGTATTAATTCAAATATATATGTAAGGAGGAAGGAGAATGGGAAAAAAGAATTAAAACATTATGTACAGGTTCAAGTTCTCTATGATGAATATGACCAATATGTATGACAAATATATACTAATGAAAATATAAAGTTAAACATAGGTATATGGTATTTAATAGGAATAAAGGTCAAGGAGGAAAAATGGCCTCCAAATGGAGGCCAACAGGACCTCTGAATTCAACGGCATTGCCCTCATAGACACAGGCAGCACTGGGCCAGGAAGGCATCTCCAAAGAGAGAATCGGGCTCCCTGAAGGCATCTCCTTGCTAAAGGAAGAAGGCCAAGCCGAGGGACACCCGCCAGCCCATTCTTCCCAACAGTACTAGTGAGAAAAAGTCCACCACCTGCAGTACACAGAAGAGCCACAAGAGGGCGCTGCTTCCCTCAGGAACCGTGGCCCAGGAAGACTACAAACTCCTAAGGTTGCTCTTAATCTGTTAAACTTGATTATTAAGCATTGGATCAACTAGGGCATCCACCATGTACCTGAAGGAAGGGGCCAGAAATCCAGCCAGCGGAGTCGTGCTCCACTCTCACTCACCTGCACCTGTTCTCTTGTGTCCACTGTGAGTTCCAGAACTCCTAAAAACAATTCTGAACAATACAGTAACACTACATATATCCTCCAGCCAAAGAAATCTACTTTCTGTTCTATTCACCATCTTGAATCACACCCAGCCATGTGGTCTAAGATGGCTGTGGGAAATCAGTATTAACACTGCACACCTGCATTAAGACATCCAATGACAGAATGGCAACTTGAGACTGGTCTCAAATTAGAACAAGAACAATGCCCTCCCATTAGCAAATTCCCAAATTAAAGTTCAAATTCCACTGAAAACTGAAACTAAGGCATTAAAGACAAAAGGAACTAAAATTCAAAGTTCTTAAAGTCATAAAACCATTAACCCCAAACGTATTCCAGTAAATCTATGCCAGAAAGTTTCTACTCCCTGGACAGAGGTATGGTTGCACCAGAAACTGCAGCCCAGGCTGGAACGACTTAGTTCCTGCAAGACTTCAGGGGCTGCATTAGCAACAAATCAAGCCTTACATGACCCTTGGTTTTTAAAAGTACAAGGGCTAGCCAAGCACGGGTTCAAATCTATAATCCCAGCACGTGAGAGGCCAAGACAGGAGGGTAGCGGCAAGTTCAAGGCCAGGCCAGGTTACATAGTGAGCTCAAGGCCAGCTTGAATTACACAGTGAGACCATGCCTTGAAAACTCCAAATAAATAAAGTTCAAGGGCTGAAAAGATGGCTCAAGACTTAAGCCCAGGAGTTTAGGACCAGCCTAGAAAGCATAGCAAAACAGCATCTCAAAAATAAATAGCTCAGCATGGTGCACATGCCTGTAATTCCAGCAATTACAAGGCTGAGGCAGGAGGACTGCCACAAGTTCAAGGCCAGCCAGAGCTACCTATATAGCATAGTGGGTTCAGCCAGCCTGATACCAATAAATAAGAAATTTATTTCCTGAGAACTTAAACACAGGGCTGGGTGTGGTGGCACACACCTGTGAACCCACACTGGGGAGGTTGAGGCAGAAGGATCATTACAAGCTGGAGAAGAGCCTGGGCTACACAGTGAGATCAAAGCCAGCCTAAACTATATGGTAAGACCTTATCTCAAAATGACAAATAAAAAAAGAACTGAGCTGGGTGTGGTGGCGCACGCCTGTAATTCCAGCACTCGGGAGGCTGAGGCAGGAGGATCGGTGTGAGTTCGAGACCAGCCTGGGCTACAAAAGTGAGCTCAAGGCCAGCCTGAACTGCATACTGAGACCCTGTCTCAAAAAGACAAAAAAAAAAAAGAACTGAAACATAATTGGAAGAAATCAGGTGGAGTCCTGGGCTTACCATCCCCATGACCAAACTCTCAGCACCCCCAAGGGACAGACTCCATCACAGCAAGAGGACAAATGCTTTCACCAACTTTCACTGGCTCTTGTAAAATCACTAAGCTCTAAAAGGCCCGGTCCTGAGCAAAGCTCTCCTTCACCCTCATGCCTGCTGGGCTAGGAAAGGCACTCTGCTGATTCTTGAGCTAATGACCTTCCTGAGGCTTCTGAAGGCTGAGTTCCTCATAAAGTCTTCTGCCCAGGGACTGGTTCTAGTTCTTTTCCACGTTTTAATTTCAATAACAAGTTAGAGCACAGGCAATACCAGCAAACATACCTACAACAACCATGTCACCTTGAAACACATCCAGTAATTTCTGGAGAACTTCCTACTCTCAAGCCTGTGAATACAAACTTGAATTCAAGGTCAGACCTGACACCCTTTCTTCCTTGGCCCTATGAAGGGCGAAGGGAATTTACCAATGTAGCGCTTCCTGCCCAAGCCAGGCACTCACAAATTAAAGCTGGAATGCCCCTAGTGCTCAGCTCCTTTCCAGGAGGTAATTCTGAAATGGCACACTGGGAGGAAGGGGGAGAATCCTGCCTGTTAGCTCAGATCTAGGTTGGGCTCACAGAGGCACCAGGGTTAAAGGCTTGCCTCCCAACTGGGGCACAACGGGGAAGGGGCACAGCCTTTAGAAGGTGGGCCCAGTGGAAGTTCGGTCATGGAGTAGACCCTAAAGGGGACATGGGGACCCCAGGCCTCTTCTCTCTCTTTTTCCTCAGCTGTCCCAAGCCATCTTCTGCCACCTGCTCCCAACCACATATACAGCAGGTCAAAACAAGTGTGAATGTGTGTGTGTGTGTGTGTGTGTGTGTGTGTGTGTGTGTGTTTAGTACCAGGAGACTGAACCCTGGGCCTACCCACTGAACTATATCCCCAGCCTCTTTTTCTTCTACCAGAGTGCTGGGATCATATACTTGGCTCCTCTTCTCCTCCCAAATTACATATCTCAGGTATTTATCACAGGAACAGGAAGCTCATTAACACACTAGCCTATTCTCAAGGACTTGACACAAACAGCACTTGCTGAAGTGTTAGTTTAGTTATTATGCAATGAAACTAGAGAGACAGGTTTTGATCAAGAAAAACTATAAGCAAAGTAGGCACCCAGACAGGGTGGTGCATGCCTGAAATCCCAGCACTCTAGAGGCTGAGGCAGAAGAATTGCCACGAGCAGCACGGGCTACATAGTGAATTCAAGGCCAATCGTGACTGCATAGTGAAATCTTGTTTCAAAAAAACCTTAAATAAATAGTTGTCAATGCCAAGAAATATTTAAAATGAAAGAAAAGGAGGAATCTTTCAGAAGAAATTAAAAAAAAAATGAAGTTAAAATTAAAAAAAAAAAAAAAAAGTATAGAAAAAGAGTGATGAGGTAAAGCCAGTCTGGGCGCTCCCAGACGCTGACCCTAAACAATCACTAATTCTGGGGACCCAGGGAGTCAGTCTGGTTCACAGAGCAGAATAAGGCCATGTGAGCAGCGGAGCTCACGCTTAAGTCCCCACGTCTCAGTGCAGCAAAGCATAATTGCAGTGCAGGCACTTGGCAGCCAGACCGGCAGAAGGCCACGTCAGGACCCTCACCTCGGAGGACCCAAAGTAGGAAAAGCCAAAGGCGGCCATTAGAGTTGTCTGTACTGGGGAATGTGACAACTCCGAAACCTCACCGTATTCTCAAAAACCAAGCGGTTTTTGAATAGTTCCTCCGCCCCCACATTCCTATGCAGCTCATCTATTTGACCTGTGCAGAAAACAAATGCACCTTGGGTAGTGGCCCTGCATTCCTATGAGCCCTAACCAGCTGGAGTGCGCAGCTCAGGCTGCAGCACACATGTGGTCTTACTGCAGGAGCACATAGAGGAAGCCCGGAGCCCGTGTGCAGCTACTGACCCACCAAATGCCTTTTTGCTCAATACCTATTAGTAAAGTCCACCAGGGGCGGTTTGATTTCAGCTGGCAAAGTCACTGTTACACCTTCACTACCCTACTTCAGCTGACCTCTCGGTGCTGTGTCACAATCTAGTTTGCGAGGTCCTGAATCTCTTCTCTCCCACAGTCTGTTGCACCGGTTCTTACATTAATGACATGACAACTGCACCTCACAAGCAAAAAAGTGGACTTACTATAAGACATTCGTGCTAGGTGTGGTGCTGCACACCTGTAATTCCAGCACTTGGGAGGCTGAGGCAGGAGGATCTGTGTGAGTTCAAGACTAGCCCGAGCTACAAAAGTGAGCTCAGGGCCAACCTGAACTGCATAACAAGACCCTGTCTCAAAAGACAAAAAAAGGGGCTGGGGAGATAGCTCCGTGGCACAAGTGCCTGCCTGGCAAGTGCAAGGTCGTGAGTTTGAACCTCAGTCCCACCAAAAAAAAAAAAAAAAGACATTCGTGTGTCAAAAGCTGGAGAATAAATTTGAAAAAAATTCAGAGGTTGCTGTAGCTTGCGTCTATATGGCACCAAAAGCTTCATGTGGCCATAGGGTTTGTGGCCAAGGGTATGTGGTGACTAAATTAGTCCCATATCTGGCTGTGGATAATGGGAAGGCCTATCTGGGTCAGGGTAGCACCACCGAAAAGGCAAGAAGCCTGGAAGGGATAAAAGGGAAAGGCAGGCTGTTGTGAGTTGCCTTCTGCCCGCCCTACCATGGACTGCTTCTCCTCTTCGATGCCCTCTTGTTGTGTTGTTCTGGTGTCGGTGCCGAAAGAATCGACGAGAAGACCTGATGAAGGTAGCTCAGAGGACTAACGTAGACTTGTCCCTCTCGAAGTGAGCCTCGATCCTCAGAAGGATGTTCCTTTTATTTAGTGTTTAAGAACAGGAAATTGCATAACTGCTTTTGGGAAATTGAAAACATTCCAAGCAGGGGAGGGGACAACCAGAACTCCCTGCAGGGGTCCTTGGGCTCTATTGTTCTCTACTAAAGATACTTTGTCCTTCTCTCTATATTGAACCAGGTAGGATGTTTTTCTCAGCACTGGGGGTAGCTTTTTGCCCCCACGAAGGGAAGCCCAGTCCCACCTGCACACACTTGATCAATTTCCTGGCTTCCTGCCAGCTCCCAACATACAACACCCTCTGCCATGCCACCCTGCCTTGGAGTCAGTCAACTATGGACTAAAACCTCTACAGGAAATAAAACTTACCTTTATTACCTTTGGGTATTTTGTCTTAGCAATGAAAAAAGTAACTAAGACAGGGGTCTTCTACTTCAGTGATATTCCTAGGGGTCCAGTAGTGTGGGTCATGTTGAGCTACCCCTTATAGCAGAAAGGACAAGTCAACACATCCAACCTCTCCTGCAATCAAAGAGGAGGCATAACGTCTAGTGTTTGCCACAGTCCTCACTTGAGTGTGTTACTCCAGTACATGGTGGGGGAGGGGTGCTAGTTTATTTTTTGCTTGTTGAGACAGGGTCACTAGTCCAGATTGGCCTTGAACTTACTATGTAGACCCTGCTGGCCTCAAATTCCTGGCAATCTTGCTGCCTCAGCCTCCCAAGTGCTGGAGTTGCAGGTATGTGTCCCTATGCCCAGCTTTAAACTGCTAGTTGTGAGTGGTTCCCAGAATAAGAACAGGTTCTGAAGTAAGTCCAGGCTTCCATGAAGGTTCCTGCAGATCTGATGCCATTCAAAGAGTAGGTAAAAACAGGTATCGTGTTTGGAAGCATTGGCAGGCTCCAACAGCTAAATCATGGCACAAGGACTTGAAATTTCAGAGCAAATCCCTGCTGTATTTCATCAGTAACGGCCCCTGGCCTTAGGAGACACTGAATGCTTAGCCAAAGACCACCAAGCTATCATGGACATGAGCCCTCAAGAACTGGGTGTTATCTGGTCCCCAAGAAAGAGTCACATGTGCACACAGCATTGTGAAGCACCATGGGGTAACCCACTCAGGTCCCCCTTCTGTCCCTCTCTTGGACAGAAGCTTTGTTTCATTTTGTTTTTTGTGTATTTAGTATGGGACCTACAGGGTCTTACTATGTACATCAGACTCATAGTGATCCTCCTGTTTTTGGTCTCCCAAGCCCTGGAATTACAGACACTTGCCACCATGCCCAGTCCCATCTGCCATCTCATTGTGCCCCAGGGGCAGGGCTGGCACAGCATTCAGGAGAGCAAAACCCAATCCCTGTGTCTACTTAAGCAAGTACTTTAACCTGCCAAGTTATCTGGCCAACCCTTTAGACAGAAGCTTTCTTTCCCCCAATAAATATATTCTGGTCTTAAAAAGAAATGGAAGAGGTATATGTGGGACTGGACCATCTGGTCTGTGACAGCTCAATAAATGGAAATGGGGCTACATACTTTTTTTGTCTTGTTTTGCTTTTGTTTTATTTATTTTTTATTTATTTATTTAATGCATTTGGTATAGGGTCTCAGTAAGCAGCTTGGGCTCACAGTGACCCTCATTTTCAGCCTCCTCAAGCACTGGGGCTACAGGCATGCATCACCATGCCTGGTCTTGGTGGCAGACTCAGCGCACCCAGGGTGGGGCCAGCACGTGGTGCTGGGGATAGAACCCTGGTCCCTGTGTTTGCCAAAGCAGGCACTAAGTCCACTGAGCTATCGTGCCGGCCCACATCTCACCTCTTTAATGCCATTAACATCTCATGGCTGCCTGTGAGAAGTTCCACATATGCGGTCCTGAGAATTATTTGACACTGTCCTGTGATTTTGTGATTGACAGGTCCTGCTTATTTTCCCAGCCAGCTTTGCCATGCCCTGCCTCCGGTATCGCTACCTCGGCCTCCGAAAGCGCTGAGATTGCAGGTGTGCACCACGCAGCCAGCTAAGATCTGCCTCCTTTGCACAGAGTGCTTCTGCCAAATCTACCACCCACAGGCTTGCAGAACGCCATTGCTACAGTCACGGTGTTCCAGTAGCACTGCCTCCCTTCAAGGTGCTCCGCTCCAGGAACAGAGCACAAGGCGCTGCTGCTCACCCGGCTCTCTGGTCTTATAGGCCCCGCTCTCCTGAGCAGCAGGCTTGGTGTGAAGATGCAGATCAGCAGCACCCTGGAGGACCTGGGCGCTCTTCTCTAGAGGGCTCCCCATGCCCCCAGTCAGGACTCACAGGTCCTGGCATCATAAGGCCAACATGAAGCAGCAGCATTTGCTCTTACCCTTAGCGACACACCAACAGAAGTTCTGCTTCCTGTTTCTGCAACCTTAAAATCTGCTGGTCTTAGTTCTGAAGGGAGGACTGCTTTTACCAGAGGACATAAGAATGTCCACACTGAGCACTCAGGAGGCTGAGGCAGGAGAATCACTGCAAGGTCAAGGTCAGCCTGGGCTACACAGTGAGGCCAACATGCACATGCGTGCACGCGCACACACACACACACACACACACACACACGATTGCACAATATTTGGAATCATGACTGCCACCCTGACACTTTGAACTCCTATATCCCTAAATCGCAGACCAAGAAAGGAGTTACTGTGCTGGCTGGAGCCCAATTATCAGAAGGACATTGGGTTCTGCATGAGGAAGGAAGGGCAGTCTGCTTGCATTACAGGACCCAGCTCAAGGCATCTCTTGGTGTGACCACGCCAGTGGTTAAAGTCAACAGAAACTACAGCAACCCAAGCTAGGTACCACAATGGACAGCTCCAAACCTGCAGGAACGAAGGTTCGTTTCACTCCACCATGTAAAGAATCACAACTAGAGCCAGGCACAGTGGGGCACCCCTGTAATCCCAGCACTTGAGAGGCTGGAGCAAGGAGGATTGTTCTAAGTCTGAATTCAAGGCCAGTCTGGGCTACAAAGTAAACTCAAGGCCAGCCTGACATATATATATTTCTAAAAGGACTGTGAACATAGTTCAGAGGTAGACTGCCTACCTAGCACTTCCAAGGAAGGAAGGGAGGGAGGGAGGGAGGGAGGGAGGGAGGGAGGGAGGGAAGGCAGGCAGGCAGGCAGGCAAGGGAGGAGAAAAGACAGCCAACCTGTTGGTGCAAGGCCTATAGCCTACAAAAGTGAGCTTAAGGACAGCCTCAAGTGCACAGTGATACCCTGTCTCAAAAAGACAAAAATAAATAAATAACCATGTCCTGCTCATTAAAAAAGAAAATTGGAGCAAGGGGCCAGGGAGATAGCTCAGTGGAATAAGTGCTTGCTGCCTGGCAAGCACAAGGTCCTGAGTTTGATCCCTCGTACCACCAAAAAGCAAACAAACAAACAAACCCCCCCAAAAATTGGAGGGAATTTGACAGGCATAGGCTTAAAATCCTCAGCCACTTAGGCCAGGGATGGTGGTACATGCTGTAATCCCAGCACTAGGGAGACTGAGACAGGATCACTGTGATTTTAAGACCAGCCTGGGTTACATGGTTAGGACCTGTCTTAAAAGGAGGAAGGGGAAGAGGAAAAAGAGGAAGAAAACAAAAAGCAGAGAGAAAGGGAAGGGGGTAATGGGGTGAAGAAGAGGAGGAAAAAAAGGAAAAATAATTTCTACCACTTACTGGGAAAAGAATTTAGCAGGTTCCTCACTTTCTCCACACCCCTATGGAAGAGGACCTCATAATAAAAAATACCTATGGGTTGGCAACAGTTCAGCAGACTAGGCACCTGCTTTGGCAAACACAGAGACTGGGGTTCCATCCCTGGTGCGCCGGCCCTGCCTGCTGAGCCAGTGACTAAATCTGGGGGTGGTGGCAGCACACACTTATAAGACCTAGTCGGAGCTGCATAGTGACACCCTGCACAAAATACATAAAAAAAACCTGAAAGAATAAAAAAAAAATCCTGTTGCACAGTCAGATTAAGTACAATGATACTTAAAACATGTTACAGAAGCAGAAGCTGCCACTGTATATGAAATTCTTCTGGTTGCACACCCACAGCGCTGGGCCTCTGCCTTCTGCATGGGGGAGGTGAGGTTTGCACGGCCCGCTCACTGGGGTCATGTATGCATCTGCTGACCTCGAGGCTCTGGCCTCTGTTAGACTGCATGCTCCAGCACAGTCCCTGGCACAGGCCAAGTGTTTGGCACGTTTTTTTAGTGCAATCCAAATAAGGTTACCTGTCAAAACGGGAAGTAATGTGGTGAGGAAAAGGCTCTTATTGATTTTCTTCTTCTTTTTTTTTTTTTGTATCAGGAATTGAACTCGCACTTGCCTGGCAGGCGCTGTGCAACTTAAGTACATCCTCAGTCCCCCATATTTTTTGTTTCTACTGCTTGAACTTTTATCGCGAATATGTATTACTAAAACAGTGACACGATTGGTTTAGTCATTAAAACAACAAATGTTAAATTGGCATATCCTTCTCAGCACTGGGAGGCTGAGGCAGGAGGATCAAAACCTTGGGGTCAATAACCAGGCGTAGCGATGGGCACCGGAAATTCTAGCACTCTGGAGGCTGACACTGGAGGATTGCCTTGAATCTGGAACCCAGCCTGGTACAGAGTTCAAAGCCAGCCTGGACTACATATCAAAATTCAAAAAACTAAAACAACCAAAAAGAAAAAGTTGGAGCCGCCCTCCACAGTGCAGCAAGACCTCATCTCAAAATAAAAAACAGAAAATGGAGATGAGGCTCAGTGCGAAGCCACGTCGTGGATTCAATCCTCAGTATAAACCAAAAAAAGTGCATGTTGATGTCATCGCCTCTGGGGGTACGACCGCGTTTTACTGGGGCTAATTGAAGGTGAACTGGGGTGGAGAGAGCTTGCTCGGATTGCACAGTGATAACGACAACGTCGCAGGCACACCGCGTAGATAAGGGGTCGGTGGGTGCACAGGAAACCGCTAGGGGGCGCGCATAAGGCCGCCGACTTCCCGCTCTAGCTCGCTGCCCCAGTGACCCCAGCGCGCCGGCGACCGCGAGTAACCCCGCGCTGGGCGGCACCCCCCAACGCCCCCCCCCCCGCCCCGACTCTCGCCTGCTCGCTCTCAGCCAATGGGAAGGCAGCGCCCAGCGCCCAGCCGGACTCTCGCCCCCAGCGACGCCGCCCGCGGGCGGTTAAGGCTGGGCAGCGCGGTGGCGGCGCTGCGCGCTCGGACCTTTTCCAATAGCAGCGGTCCGGGCTCCAGGCCCCGCCCGCGCCAGGCGGGCCTCCTGTCATGCTCGGCCCGTGTCACCTTTGCCTTACAAACGTCCGGGCCCGCCCGCTTCCTACCTTGCTGCGCCAGGCCCCGCCCCCGCACTGCCCGACCAATCGGTAGCGGGGCCCGGTGGCCGGGGCGGGCCCACAACCAATGCGCACGCCGTGGGCGGGTCCCCGGCCGGAATTGGGGGTGAAGCTCCAACAGCTTGCCCACAATCGGGGTGCTGGGAGCCGGGGGTCCCTGGGGGCCGCCCGCAGTTAAGATGGCGTCCGTGGTGGAGGGGGACGTGGGGACAGCGGCGGGGTCGAGCTGGACGCGGCGGCCGGCGCTGGAGGAGCTGAGCTTGAACAACTTGGCGACGTCCCTGGGCGCGTCGGAACAGGCGCTGCGGCTCATCATCTCCATCTTCCTGGGTAAGGACCCTCCTGCCTCGTCTGCCCCCTCTGGGGTCCCTGGGAATCGAAGGGGAATGGGGACAGGAGTTCCCCAGTAGGGTTGTGTTGGGCGCGGGCGTGAACCCCAAAAGACACCAAGCAGAAGTCCTGTCCGGAGTCTAGGGCGCTGTGCCCTCTGGACCTCTTTCCCCCGCTACCCCTATGCCCTCTGGCCTCTCTTTCGGCGCCTGCCTGCCTGTCAAACCGTGCTCCGTGGCGTCCCTATGACCTGTCTTTCATGTCGTTCTTGAGTTGCACTCTGGCTGGCCATATGTAGTGCTATCTGTTGTTAACAGCACGACACATGCACGCTTTATCAGCAGGCGCTGGCCCCCTAACTTAGGGGGGGCCTCCCAAGTTCTATATTCCATCCCTTGTGTCTATTTTGTGCACCTCTAGCTCCTGTTACACTTTCATGTCTTTTCAGTTCCGTTTTTAATATTTGCTTCTTAAACCATATGGCTTTTTAATCCTTAGCCACCCCTGTCACTGACCATGGAATATCATTGTAATACTATACTTAGGCAACAGAACTAACAACCCCTTTTAAAGCTATCCATGCTGTTCCAAGTGATTATTACCCCTATGGTTCAAAAGATGTGCTGTCTCAATTTATGTCACGACAAGCTGTATTATAACTGGTTTATGGGCTTGCTTTTTTCAAACCACATCTGTACTCCATGGTTTTGAATGTGGGATTTGAAGGCAAAAGAATCAGACCCAGCTTCGGGGACTGGGGAGGTAGCCCCGTGGCACAAGTCTCTGCCTGGCAAATGCAAGGTCGTGAGTTCGAACCGGTCCCGCAAAAAAAAAAAAAAAAGAATCTGACCCAGTTTCTCTGTTGCTAACAGGTAGTGGGAACCTAGACAAGCCATTCAAACAGGACCTAAAATGAGGAGAGTTATTGCTGTAAACCCTTGTAGGAGTACTAGGGTTAAAATCACAGGTCATTTAGTGGTGGGCAGTTTTCAGGAAAGTTCCAGAATTTTAGTTTAGAAGAGTAAGCTAAAGGGATAAGAAAAGAGAAATGAAACACAGAGATCTTAACCATAAAAAGTTTGAGATAAGTTTGGACAGATGGGGCAGAGTTTAAATGCCAGAAGGAAGTTTGGAGTTTATCCTGTAGAGACACTGACACATAATAGCCTGAAGAGTATCAACCCAGTCTACATGGAAAGAGGCACTAATTCATATTTAAACAGCTTTGGATAATATCATTTTCATTTGCCTATTACATATCAAAGCAAGATGATTTCCTTTTCTTCCAGATAAAGGTTGCCTTTCTGTTCCTTGAAGAATTGTGAGACTTTAGAGGTGAAGGGATCTTAAGTTGTGTGATTTACTAAGTGCCACCCAGACATAACCCAAATTTATGAGCTGTCCACTTATGTAGGCTTCTTTGTAGCACGTCAGTTTTGAACTTCCTGCTCTTTGAACTTTGCTCTCATCCAGTTATTTGTTGGCATTAAGATCGGTAGTGAAATGTTTGCATTCATTAGGCAGGAAGCCTACTGTTGATTTCTCAACTATAGATTAAGAACATAACACAAAGGGCAAGCTGTTAAATGGAGCTAAGGTTGGACTTAGGATTTGGCCTTTGTCTTTGTTTTTTTTTTGGGGGGGGGGTTTTGTTTTTTTTTCTTTTCTTTTATATTATGGCTGGCTAGCCTGGCCTGGGGGTGGGGCTACTGCAGCATGTGGTGCCGGGGATGGATCCACAGTCCCTGTAGTTGCCTAAGCGTGCCTAAGCAAGCACTTTAGACCACTGAGCCATCTCACCGGCCCCTGGCCCTTGTCTTTTGTGTGTAATCAGATAACACTTATTCACTCCTGGGTACTGTACTAGGCCGAACAGTTGACTAGACAAGTTTTCTCTCTATCCTGCCTTTGTCTTATACTGCCAATTCTCAGGTAATGAACATTCAGAGCCCTTTGCCATTCTGCCAGTCTACCTTTTCTGTTTTTCCTTTTTTTCTCAGGTAACGTTGCCTTCTGTAACTCACAGCATTTCTCATTTTATTTATTAGCAGGATATTTTGTTTTCTGAGACAGGATCTCATTATGCAGTTTGACTGGTCTCAAACCCAGCAATCATCCTGCTGAGCTCAGCCTTTGGAGTGCTGGGCTTACAGGCATGTGCCCCCATGCCTAGCTTCACTTCCTAGTGATGAAAGATCT